>PJEM01004713.1:0-73998 GCA_004023845.1 Helogale parvula
AAATTAGGTGATTAACTAGTTGTTACTTAACCTTCTAGTTTCTGTATAAGTCTAATTACATGAAATAGAAGTTGGGGTTTTGATTTTTTACTTTGCTTTTCTGTTTGGAGTGTCATTGTAACTACTGTATTGTAAATGACGGAAAATAATTGCATATGTTAAAAAAATAAATAGTGTTATATTAAAAAATTTTAAAAAATGAATGAATGAAGCAAAAACAAAAAAAAAAATTGAGGCAGAAATGAACACCGGCATAAAAACAAGGCACAAGAGCACAGGACCTTCCCAAGAGTGCTAGAAGAGGTGCCATTTGAGTGGAGCCTTCAAGGACTGGCAAGAGTGAGTCCCAGGAAGAAAGCTGAGATGCTTGTCCAGAGGAGAGTGCAATGTGAGCCTCACCCCTGCACTTCTGCCATACCACTTCCTCTTGACCCTCTACTGAAAGGCAGCATGGTCTCCTTGAATCTAGTAACCTCGTTTCTCTTCACATTGCAGGTGGAGGGTGTGACGGGTGTTTTGAATTCTTCTTTTCCTATTTCATCCAGATTGACCTAAAATGTTTGGTCAGAGAGAAATAGAAAAGCCAATCCCAGTTTTAACTACTTGAATCTGATTCAGTCAGGATCTCAGATCTTGCTACTCCTGATGTCTGCTTATTTTCTGGAAGTGACTTGAGTTTTTGATGGGCCACAGAATGCGTTTACTATTTAATGGACTAAAGAGTATCCTAGTAATCTGAAAGGCCTGACTGAAAAGCATGGGCTGAATGAGTTACTGAAGGAAAGCTGTGTGCTGAGACCACCCAACCATTGTTTCTCGTGACTCTGTGTCCCCACTCTTGTCATGACATACTGTACATACCTCTTCAGAACCTGAAGAGTGTTCTGAATGCTTGTGAAAGAAGACGGTGAGTCGGGGCATCAGCGGGTCCTTATCATGTGGAACTAAGGAAATACGGAGGTGAAAGAGAAGAGCAAAGAAAGCCTTTTCTGTTTGGGTCTCACCTCACACCATTTCGTCTTTTCCCATGGAAAAGAGTGACGGAAGCAAGCAACAAGTGTTGAATGAGCATCTTCTAGGTACACACATTTTGCTGAGTGCTTTGAGGATGTAAAGAACAAGAAGATACAGTTCTCCTCTCCAGCGCTGTATATCTTCGCTCAGGAGCTACAACAACACTTGGTGACAAGGTCTCGTGCCACGTAAGGTAGAAGTCTACTACTAGAACTATTTGTTTAATAGTTACGCCATTGTTGGCAAGTTGCCTTACCGAATCTGACTTACAGTTTCCTCCTCTGTAAAATGGAGATGCTAGCTTACAGGGAGGGATGTGGTGAGACTGCATGAAATAATCAGTGCAAAGTATGCCCAACATATAATACATGCTGAGTAAATATTAGCTGCCATCCTGACCATGATCATCATCATTATCATCATCATCATCTAAGCTCATCAACTTAGAGGAGCTCAGTGCTGACATCTAAGATCTTATGTCTACATTGACCTCTATGCACAAATGTTTTACAGGAACATCAAACGTAACATGTCCAAAAATGCTTATTTTTCTTGTCTCATCATCCGATTAAATGGCATCACCATTTAATCAGTTACTCAAACCAAAGACTTAGGGACACTGATTTCTTCCCTTTTTTTCTTCCTTAATTTCCAACCAACTAGAAACTTTGTACTACTTCTAAAAAATACAAAGAGTTTATCCACTTCTTTTCCATTTTCATTGCTACCACTCTGGTCCAAGCCATCATTATTTCTTGCCTCAGCTATGGACCCCTGCCTATTCCACTTAGACTGCTGGATCCTTTCATTCTCTTACTGGGATCTTTCTATTTCTCCAATATGCCACACCCCTTTTGGGCATCAGAGCCTGTGCCTAGCTATTTCATCTATTAGGGATGTGCTTTATTCCTCTCCTCTCTTTAAAAGCTTTATTGTTTGCTTGCTGGCTTGCTTATGCAAAGCAGGTCTCTGCTCAAATGTCAGTCCCACAAAGAAGTCTTCCCTGACACTGTCTCCTGCCTCACTCCCCCACTCAGTTTCTTATATCACACACACTCTGTTTGGTACCTTCTGGAATATTTCACAGATGCTATAGAGAAGCGGGAAAAGTATCAGAGTATCTTCTAGGCTGTTTTTAGGTAAGGGCTTGAAAGTGGCTTACATCGCTTCTGTGCATATTTCTTTAGCCAGAATTTAGTCTAATAGATCAACCTACTTGAAAACTTGTAGTTTTCTTGTGTGCCCAGGGAAAGGAAGCAATGTGGGGACATGTCATTGAGTGCCACAGCTCACATACCTGAGAATCCAAGTGTGTGGCTGTGTCTAGATACTCAGTAACACCATGGTCCTTTTTTTCAACTCCATCTCTAGATTCTCTTTCACTTTGGCCACCTTCTCAGATAGACTCTCTTTCGCTGGAGCAAGATGGATGCACAAGCTTCACTTCTTGCCACTTAAGAGTGGTATATAGTGAGAGTATTTCCTGGAAGCTCCAGAAGTCGCGTTGACTCAGAGGTCCCATTGGGTCACCTTCCCATCACATAACCAATTACTTTGACCAAGGGAATGTGACCTTAGAGCAATATGTGTTCTTCATACCTAGATTTAGGGCATGGGGAGAGGGGCAGTTGAACCACAGTGAATCAAGATTGGGGATGAGGTAGATACCAAAAGAGTTCTTATGAGATGTAGGATGAATGGATGCCAATGGCAAAAATACCAAATATCCCCTACAACAGCTGGGGATAAGATTTATTGACCAACACTGTGCAATTCTCAATATTCCCCAAATCAGTTAATCTAAAGGATCAGTGGACCACATCTTGAGAAATATTTTTCTTCTTAAATTATCTCTAGCAGCAATGGCCTACACCAGAAGCATATTGTACCGCCACAGCTATTTGTGAAAGTACATGGAGACTCTTGATTCTTTGATTTGTCCTACTTTAGCCTACTTTTTTTGTTGGTTAAGGATAAACCTAAGTGGCTTCATTCCAGTTAAGAAACAAGTATTTTTAGATGTGAATTGTAATGGATATCTAGGACTTCCCTTATATCATCTCATCTCTCCTGAGTTCACAAAGAATGTAGTTAAAGCTCACGATAAGTCTGAAAGTGAGACTGAGTAGCTGAAATAAGGTAAAAATAAGACTGCTGGAGGGGACGAACTTGTAGTCATGCCGTTATTAGGATGTCATGGTGTATATTGAAATCATCCAGGATTATGATGCCAGGGAAGGACTCAGAACCCAACGAATGAAGCTAAAGGACTCAGAGTTTTTAAAATGATTGAAACAATAGTAGGTGATTTATAGTGTGATCAGGTGAGCTTCAAAGCTTAGGGGGTTTTAGGGAATAAGGAGAGAATGATGTGGTAGCAGCATCAAGTAAGAAAGACACTGGGATGCCTGGGTGACTCAGTTGGTTAAGTCCGACTCTTGGTTTCAGCTCAGGTTATGATCTCATGGTTTGTGAGTCTGAGCCCCACATTTGACTCTGTGCTGACAGCAAGTATACTGCTTGAGATTCTCTCTTCATTCCTCTCTGCCCCTCCCCCACCCCCACTCTCTATCTCTCTCAAAATAAATAAGCAAGTTTTAACAGAAAAAAAAAATGTAAGGAATACACCAATGCCTCCTCCTAGTCCAGAAAAACAAGTGTTGCAGTAAAGAAGGCCGGCCACCATCCAAGAACTTTATAGGGGAAGCAGTGCCCTCATAATCAGGTAGAGAAGATAGAGAAGAATATTCACAAGAGGTTGACTTCTTTCCAGAAGCCAGTTTACCACGATATTAGTGCAGGGATGGGCTGAATCAAGGAAGAGGCTTGTGTTTGTCAACCAGAGGCCACCTTCTGTTGATGTGCTGGCCCTCTCTCAGGTTTAGAAGATACTGTGTGAGCAAAGCAGACACAATCCCTGTCTTCATGACATTGACAGTCAAGTAGAGGAGATAGATATTAAATAATCAGATAAATATCTGAATGTAAGTGAAAACTTTGATAATAGAGATATGCAAATATTCAGACCATAATACAAGGAGGTCTGATTCTGGCATGATTTGATGCAAGAAGGGGTAGGAAGACTCCAAGGGAGTATCTGGAGACAGCTACTCAGTGCTTTTTGGTAACTACTGTAATGGCTAAGCCCTAGAAGTATTCTCATCTCTCCTTTTGGTGGTTTTGGCATGTGAGTAGGTGTTGAGTGATGTCCCGAGGTGTTTGCCCCAGCAGAAATACTGTTGAGCAGCCACAATGAGGATTCAAGAACCCCATGGCAACAGAACAAAATTCATGAGCTAGACAATCAGCCATCGTGGTAGGGCTCTATCATGAGGCGACAAAACAGGCATATACATGGGTGGGCAATCCAGAAACAGGCCCGACTTGAAAATGCTGCAAAAAGTCGCCTACAGGTAGCATGGCCAACTGTAGGGCTATGTGGGACTCTATGAGATGACCAGGAGAAAGGCATGTCGTCCCCAGTCCGAGGAGTATTGAAGTGCTCACCAGCTGACCAGAATGGGCCTCAGTACAGAGATTAAATTGAGAATCCTGTCACCAGAAGTGGACCGTTGGTTAGGACCAGGTCTCATGAGCAGGGAGGAAGCCCACTTTTCCAGGCATTGAGTACAGGTCAGAAATAGTCCAGGGGATCTGGACTCTGAGCCCTGAATGTCAGACCAGTGCTCCAGAAATCATACCACCAGCAGGTCAGAACTGAGTTGTGGGGGCCTGGCTGTCCTGAGCCTGCAGCTGGGATCAGATGACATCCCTGGGGCCCGGGGAAGCAGCGTCAGCTTGGGAGCCAAACCGAGTGCCGGATCTCTCTCTGAAGTTCTCCTCTTCTCTACAGGGTGCTTCAGCCTAGGGCAGCCTCCTGCCCTGGCAGGGATGGGGGAAGGGCACACACCCCTTTCCTTGTTTCCCAGGCTCTTCTCTTCACCCCCTCTATCTTCATTCAGAGGATCCTAACAGAGGTTTGGGGTCAAGTAGCTGAGTTAGCTGACCTACCAGAGGATTATGGTTCAGCAACTATTTTAGTCTTTATATCTTTCCCTTCTGCCTTTAGTATTTTAAGGAGCAGATAATTTTGCAAATGCCAACTTACTGCTTAGACATGACTGTCTCACATGTTATTACGTACTTATCTGTTTGCTGACACCATTAAAAAGTGCCCACTGACAGGGACTTTGTCTTCTCCACTACTGAATCCCCAGGGCTTAGATCAATGTCAGTCACAGAGGAGATGCTCCACATGTTTGTTGAGTGAATAAATGTGAATAAATAAGCAAGAGAACATTCTATTCTACCAGGCTGGCAAAGCTCAATTCTGTTTATAGACATGTTATACCCAAATAAGATAATTCACAGGTTTTGACTAGCTATCAGAAGATTCTTCTTGAGGGGGGGTGGGGACACCTGAGTGGCTTAGTCAGTTGAACATCCAACTTTGGCTCAGATCATGATCTTGCTGTTTGTGAGGTTGATCCCCGCATCAGGCTCTCTGCTGTCAGCATAGAGCCTGCTTCAGATCTATGTCCCCCCTCTCTCTCTGCCCCTCCCCCCTCGTATTCTCTCTCAAAAATGAATAAATATTTAAAAAGAAAAAAAAGATTCCTCTGGATATTATAGGCAAATGATGAGTAATGTCTTGGACAGTAAGTGACCATTCCCTTGTTTTCCTGGCTACTCCAAGAGTAATTCAACTTTTTTAGGTCAATTAAAACTTTGAGCCTTTCTTCTTGCTTTCCTACAAGAGACAAAAAAAAATGAACTTTGCTTATTTGTATTTATAACTAATTAAATGGATTTTACTTCATAGAATGGATATTATTTCCTCTTTAGAACGGACCCATGGTGGGGTGCCTGGGTGGCTCAATCGGTTAAGCAGCCAACTCTTGGTTTCAGCTCAGGTCATCATCTCACAGTGGTGAGTTCGAGCCCCACATCAGGCTGTGCATTCATGGCACAGAGGCCACTCTGGATCCTCTGTCTCCCTCTCTCTGCCCCTGCCCCCGTCTCGCTTTTAGAAATAAATAAACATTAAAAATAAATAAATAAAATAAAATGGACCATGGTAAAATTTGCTGAATTTGCATATTCACTGAATATGTACTGTGTGCTGGCACCATTCTACACCATTTACGTGTATCAGCTCATCTTTATAAGAGTTGTGGGTGTTGTGAGAGTCCTGATCGTGTTCATCATCTCCCAGTTTACATATGGAGGAATTGGAGCGCGAAGAGGTTAAGTGACTGGCCTGAGGTCACACAGCTGGTCAGCAGAGGAGCCAGGACCATTTTTAGCCACTAGACTGTATAGTCTGTAATGTACCTAGAAGGGCATATCAGTAAACATCACACAAGTCTGACTTATTGAGTGACTAGAGGGTAAATAAGACACATTGCCTCCTAGGCGTCTAGTGAGGCTCAAATGAGTTAAGACGTGTAAGGTACTTAGAACATAAGAACAGCATCTGCCACATGGTAAGCACTCAACAAATGTGAGCCACTTTCAGCCGCCACCACCCTCGAGGAGCTCACAATATTGTGGACAGATGACGGAGGCGGATATATCTGCTTCTACATATCTACGTTTTCATCTGGGGTTGGCCACGATTTTCTTTCACTGGCAGAAGTTGGGAGAGAAGAGCCAGTGACATTAAATGAAGTTTACTTAAATAGCAAATATACAGGAAGGGAGTATGACTCACTACAGGAGAGAGTGCAAATCTTTGCCTTCTTCCACTGACCCGATAGAAAAGCATTTTACACGTAGGAAGAAAATGGCCGACATTTACTCAGCGTTCACCACACCCTGGACACTGTGCTCAGCACTCCGCATAGATTAGGCCCTGGAATCCCCACCACATCCCTTCGCATTATGCACTATTACCCACCTTTGGGAAATGAAGACAGGGAAGCCTGGGGGCGCAAGTACCAGCCTAGGGCCCCCGAGCTGGCTCAGGCACTCTACAGAACCAGTGCTTCCGATGACTGTGTGGTACCACCCATTCCAGCTCTCGCTGGGCGAGAGGAGGTGGGTGTGCATCTCTCTAAAGCTTTTTATGAAATGCAGGGCGTAGTCGGGATGGAAACCCTGGTAATTTTTTTTAACTATGTAATTAGAAATCTCTTTTAAGATGATTTTTTTTTTCTTTTACATCTCATTCATTTGCCAGATAATTTTCTTAAGCTAACTCTAATAACACCATTTTAGTATAATTACTTGAGATACAGGAGCTTAAGATAGAATTCTTAAGAACGGGGTCTGATTGATGAAGGGTAATTTTTGTAGTGCGGTGATACATTTAAAATAAATCCCAGTTGTCAAAACCATTAACACTCAGGGTTTCTGTACAGGCTGACTGTGTGTGTCTCCATTTCGTGTGCTTCATTCATTCCTTCATTCATTCAGCGTGTCTGTATCATGAACTTGCCCAGGATCTGGTGCAAGTGAACAGGACAGATTCCAGCCTGCAGGGATCTGCAGTCACCGGTGTAGCTGGGGGGTCCGGGAATGCAAGTGAAAGCAGGAAATCTGGAGAGACCGGGAGCTAAGTCCCCAGTTAGAACAAGGGGTCCCAGTGGGGGGGCTGGTGAAATGGGACCCCAAATGAGAACGGCCTGAATAGAAAGAAAAAGCCAGTAGGGGAGAAAGGCAGAGGCTCCAGAGGACAGAGGAGAGCACATCAGTAGCACTTCCCCATTTTACCAGTGAGGAAACTGGGCCGAGGAGCCTCCGGAGGTGGAATGGGAAGGGAGATAAACCAGAGGAGAGAGAAACAGGCCTCTTGCCTACAATCTGCAGAAGCACACACTCCACATCTCCCTTTCTCTCAAAGTCTGCGGTTCGTTTTGCTGGGACGATATGTCTCTGCTCCGGTGCCTGATTATCACGTGTCCCCATGGCGGGAGAACTCTGAGCGGCCGGGAAGCAGGGTGGCCAGTGCCTGCTTTCACTTCTGTGCTCTGCCCTCAAACATGATCAGGAGGGTCAATGTCATGTTAAATTGTTCTCACCACAACCAACAGCAGCAGCAACAACAACCACAGAAAGACTTCACCTTTTTGTTTCGACCTGTGCGGTATCTACAGCGGGAGCTTGTTTATCGTACCTTGTATCTGATCGCTTAACTCAGAAGACAATCGTGGCCCTCCTTGACCTGTAGGGTGCCACGTTAGGTGCCCGTGGGCACTTAGAATGGGCGTATCTGTTGGCTGAAAACGTAGCTTCTCCTTGCCCTCTTGTGTAAGTAACTTGAGTATCGTTAAAGAGGGGGCTCCGGCCTTTTCTAAGAATCACATAGAGTGACAGCGCATTTTATCTGCTTGTAAAAACCTGTTGTGTTCCCGTGAAGACACTTAATATACTGGCCCTCAGGCCGGGACTGCTGTTGTCAACCACGTGTCCACACTGGGCTGCGGGCCCCATTTCACAGATCGCCTCCAACTTTACAAGCCCTCACGACGTTTCAGAAGGCCAGGCCCTGGTCTTACCCTCAGACTACCCTCCAGGAGCCTGGGGCTCAGTGGGTGAGGTGACAGGACCTGCTCACACAGCTGGGAACTAAGTGGGGGAGGCAAACCCTAAGAGACTCTTAAATACAGAAAACAAACTGAGGGTTGCTGGAGGCGGGGTGGGGGCAGGAGATGGGCCAGGTGGGTGATGGGCGTTAAGGAGGGCGTGTTGGGATGAGCACTGGGCGTGTATGTAAGTGATGGCTCACTGGGTTCTACTCCTGAAACCAGTACTATGCTATATGTTAACTCACTTGAATTTAAATAAATAAATTAAGAACAAAGAAGCCTTGGGGCGTCTGGGTGGCTCAGGCAGGTCAGCATCCAACGTCAGCTCAGGTCATGATCTCCCAGCCCATGAGTTTATGCTGTTTGTGCTGACAGCTCAGAGCCTGCAGCCTGCTTCACATTCTGAGTTGTTTCTCCTCCCCCCCCCCCAGCCCCTCCCCTGCTCGTGCTCTGTCTCTCTCTGCCTCTCAAAAATAAACAAACAATTTTAAAAAGTCTTCCTTCATTCATTAAATATTTTTCAGGTGCCTGCTGGGCGACAGGAGCTGTCCTAGGCTACCCATGTCTCTACCTTTTGTCTTGAAACCAGGTTTCAAAAGGCAAAATACGAGAGTCCCCAAAGCGTAGGATTTCCACGCAGTCAGGTCTCCCTCCCCCACCACCTGAAGACAATATCTTTGTCTAACAAAATAATATGTCCCCTTGCTCATGTAACTTCTCTGAACGAGTCAGGACTGTCCTTCCCCCCGACCCCCTGCCCTAAGAGAAGCGTGGTGAGGTAAGCTTCTGGATGCGCTATGGTAAATGTCAGAGAGATTTTCTCAGTGAATCGCTGGCTGAACTTATTTTTACTTGCAACAGAAATAATAACTGTGGCCATGCTAACATATAATCCTGAGGTGAGGAAATTGTAGGGCAGGGTGGGGGGAAAATGCATTTTGACACTCTTCCTTTGACTGATAGCATTTCTGTGGCCTATGGTGAGCCCGAATTTGATTCAGGTCAGATGTACCAGGAAATTACAATAGCAAAAAAAGGTGCCTGGAAATGACGCCATTTGCAGGGCATTTCAGTGGTCTCACTGCTGGGGCCGTCTTTGATCTCTGTCACCTGCTGCTCAGGAAATGAGTGACTATCAATTATATAAGCTTTCGGAGGCTCAGCGCGGCACGTCAAGGATGGCTCCAGGTCAGAATATCCATCAGAAATCTAGGAAAGCAATTCAGCTATCAACTTAGGGACAACTATTCAGCTCCTAATGGGTCTTCGTTTTACTTAACTGTTTGAGTACAAACCCAGGAGGCTGTCAAGGTGACACAGAAGGACCCGTGGACTTTATGTGGTGGGGAGCTGGAGGTAGTTATGCAGTCCACGGGATCCTGTGGTCTCCACCAGGACGGTCACGCAGAACAGTGTTCAGTAGAGTGAAAAGCTTTTCACACTCTTGGTTTTTCAAAAGAGACCTGTCAGCAAGCTTCCTAGGGCTAAAAATAACTATGTCACAGTTAAAGTTCACTATGAGTCCTATCCAATTAGGCAATGTCATCCCACTGTGAAGAGGAACCCAGGGCTTTGCTAGAATAATAGGATACTAATCACGACTGATAGGATTTATTAACACAAACCAGTAGGGTTGAGTTGGGTCTCCTTTACCCTTCATGGAAAGTCTGTCTCCCTGTCTCAAAACCTATTCTCTGTCCTGAGGTCAGGCTGGGTGAGGAAGAAGTGGTTCTCTGGTGCTGTGATCAAGATGAAGCTTCCCAGGACTTAAGTCAAAGCAAAAGAAGCAGTATTTGTTGAGTATACACTCAGCACTAGACACTATGCTAGAAACTTCCCCAGGATATGTCCTTGGCAGACATTGCTAACTGCCCACAACACTTACCCATTTGGCCTGGATTCAGGCTCAGAATCCTCAGTATAGGGCCCCTGGAAGCCACAGTTGGTGGGGTTTGGACCACATGTATGTGCCATCCAGGTATTTAAAAACAATTTTCTTAAAGACAGTGACCATGGCTTTCCATCTCCTCAGTTGTGCTTAGCTGTGTTCGCTGCCCAGGAAAGGTTCTTAGTTAAATTAGGGCTTGCATTTTGAGAATGGCACCCACAGGCGGATGTGGTTCCGTTTTTTTAAGGAAGTGGGGAAAAAGTCCATATGGGGTTGCAGATAGTCACAGCTCTGGGTCAGAGGCTGGCTGATACGGTTGGGTAGGCACAGCTGTAAAAACCACTCTGTGGCTAATTGGCTTTTGAGAAATGAGATAGAACCAGCGAGAATCAAATTAGATCTACTACCAAATTGGCTTTCCTCTGCTTCCCCTCCTCTCCTTCCTCCTTCCCCACTCACTCACCTCTCCCTTTCCATCTTACCTCGGTGATGACATATTTATGGGAATCAGGTAACGCATTAATCGAGATCTATATCGTCTCTGTGAGCACGGTGATAGGTTGGATGAGACACTGAGAACATAAAAGTCAGACTGCCTGGGTTTGCTCCTCACTTTCTTGTCTTACTAGCTGCGTCACCTTGGCCAAACTGACTTCTCAAAACCTTAAAACTGCAGTGGTCACACAGAGCTAATACCAGCATCACTTTATTGTGAGGCTCAAAAGTGATTTTACTGTTAGGTAGATGAATATAAAATATAGCCCCTGTTTATACTCTAATTGAGGAATTTTAGTGGCAAGATGGGAATGAAACAAAAATGCAGATATGGGCATTCAAAAACTACTTTATAGAAAGCCATTCTTTCAATGGACAAAAGAGGAATAGGGAAAAGTTCCAGAAATAACCGAGTTCTATTTCCTACAGAAATTTCAATGAGATTTTTGTAGATAAAAAGGTACAACTGAAAAAAAAACAACCCAAGCATCACTAAGGAACTTCAGTGCTTTTTAACTTGCAGCTTCTTATTAAGGGTTTCTTCCACCTCCCCCCATGATGCGGGCACCAGCGTCAGCAGAACATAGTCGACCGCGTGGTGCTAACACACAAAGAAAGCCACACGAAGGATGCCGCCGGGCTGCTCTTGGAGCAGTATTTTTCTAGGGATGGTACTAATTCCCAAGAAAGTCCAGATCGTCACTGACAGAGGACACGTGATGGACACCATGTTTCCCAGATTATGGACTTCCGTGTGTCCAGTGTGGCTTCATGGGGACTCTAACTGTAGGGGAATATCTGCATTTTTGTTTTATTTTGCTGCATTTTGACAGCCCAGATGTTCTCATTGATTCAATGATGCATCAGTTCATACACCCCTCCTTCCTTCTTTCCTTCCTTTCTTCCTTTCTTCCTTCCTTCCTTCCTTCCTTGCACCCATCTGCTCAACAAACATTTAGTGCCTGACCTGTTAACATGGTCCTAGATGTGGAGCACACTGATCTATACAAAGACGGAGTCTCTGTCCTCATGGATCAGTATAAATGTTGTGAAGTTACCATAAAATTGCATTTGTTAACATACAGATACCTTCTGGTAGTAGACAGACGGCATTGCTAAGCTGGACTCCAAACCCCTGGGCGGGGAAAGAACAGATGAGTTCCCGGTGATGGCCAGGAGAGAGGGCTCCCTGTTTCCATGAAATCCACCACATCTTCCTTGGCCTCCCGTCCACATAATAATATTCTGTTATAGACACTTGATTTCTCGATCTCTGTAAAGTGTGAATAACAAAAAATGATTTCATTTTTAGAAACGTTGCTGTTTTTTTCATTTAAAGCATATAAACTAAGTAAAATCAATGTGCTTACTCTCAAACTGGTTCACCACCTCATGGCCCCTTCTGTTCAGAAATTCTGGGGGAAATTTAGAGAAAGGAGAAATCAATAAAAGTGATTAAGACTCAGAGAACCTCAGGCAGGGGATGCTCTGTGCACCAAGCCTCAAAAGATGATTAAAATCTTGACCCTTGATGCCTTGGGCTCCCATCCGTGGTCAGCACACGCTCACAAAGAAAACCACCTACGGCCCCGTACGCTCGGGCTTGGTGCCGTGGGGTCTGTGAGGACCTAGGAAAAGCTGGAGGGGTTGGATTCCACGCTCCAGCGTGCCAGGCTGGCTCCTTGCTTCGGGGGCCCCCTGACACCTCAGCTGGGATGCTCTAATTTTGCTTGGTTGATTTAATCTCTCACTCTAGAGGAAGAAAGTGCAATCAATGTTTTCTAATTTGCCTCCAGACCCCTCTAACAGTTACCTTTAGCACAGCGAATCTGAGGCACTTTACTTTTCAGAGCAGCGAAGAGGTACAGAAGAGAGTGCTTGCAGAGTCGCTTGGGACAAAAGGACTTCTCGTGCTGGGCCAGTTCTTGGTGATTGCCTAGGTGGCTGCCATACTGGGGGGGTCATGGTGGACAGGCCCAGAGATGTGAATTCCAGCTGTGTGACCTGGGGCAGCTCACGTAACCCCTCTGGACCGTACTTTTCTCGTCTGAAATAGGAAGAGCTTAAGTGAAGGTTTCCTCAACTGTGGTTAGCCGGATCATTTTACGTGGCTAAAGGATGAACATTCTTTATTTGCCAGTCATATATTTTCAAGGTCGATTCCGATTATGCTGAGTGAAAGTAGGTTTTCATAATAATAATTGTTTCTTTAATTTTGCTTGAGTGACATTTTCCTCATGTGGTTTTTTTCCCTCACAAGCTGAGTGTGACTCCTTACTTTGTTCCCATGGTCCTGAATTGTCAGCCCTGTAATCTCCTTTCCAAACCTCTTCTCTTGGTCTTTCATTCTAATGGTCTTAAGGGAAACTCCTCATGTGTGTGGGGTGTGCTATCCCTCACTGGAGAACGTTCTGGGTGTGTTAATATGGGACTGGCCCAACCCAGGGCTTCCCAACCATGGTACCTCCAGAGCCATTGCCTTGTCCGTGTGCTATAATCTGCTAATAATGGTTTGACTGGGTTTATTTTCCACTCAAATAAAATTATTGGTGAAGCTCTTACAAATATTTTTCACCTTTACCTAAAGTAGGAGTCACATGAGCACATCAAATATAAAGAATTATCATGACCCTTTTCATAGTGTTTAAACTAGTTCCCTAGGACTTCATAGGATCTTTTACCAGACTTTCTTTTTTTTAAATTTTTAATGTTTTTTATTTATTTTTGAGAGACAGAGAGAGACAGCACAAGCAGGGGAGGGTCACAGAGAGAGGGAGATACAGAACCTGAAGCAAGCTCCAGGGTCTGAGCTAGCTGTCAGCACAGAGCCCGACGCAGGGCTCAAACCCACAAACCGTGAGATCATGACCTGAACCAAAGTTGACGCTCAACCGACTGAGCCACCCAGGTGCCCCTTACCAGACTTTCAGTAAGAGAGCAATACATTCATTTGCTTTGTGGCAGGTTATCTGTATGCTTAGAAGCTTTAAATTTGTTTGTTTCTTAATGTGGGTCTATTCTCCTGACCGAAATTGAAAGAATGGAAACATTTTAGTTTTGAAAGGCAGTCACTATATCACAGGTTTGTAATGGTTTACAAACACTAGAAATCTCAGAACTTTTCTATAACCCGGAGGCAGAAAACAAACAAACAATACAATTTAAAAATGAACAAACTCCCTGAATAGACCTTTTTCAAAGAAGACATACAGATTGGCCAACAGGTACATGAAAAGGTGCTCAATACCATTAGTTATCAGGGAAATGCAAACCCAAATCCCAATGAGATTTCACCTCACACTTGTTAGAAGGACTGTTATTTAGAGAGAGAGAGAGGGAGGGAGGGAGGGAGAGAAGTGTTGGCAAGGATGAGGAGAAAAGGGAGTCTTTGTGCACTGCTGGTGAGAATGTAAACTGGTAGAGCCACTATGGAAAACAGTATGGACGTTCCTCAAAATATTAAAAGTAGAACAACTGTATTATCCAGCAGTCTCACTCTGGGTATGTATCTGAAGGAAATGAAATCACTATCTTGAAGTGATATCTGCACCCCCACCTTCATTCCAGAATTATTCACAATAACCAGGACTTGGAGACACAACCTCGTGTTCACTGATGGATGAATGGATCAAAACACTACATGTGTGTATACAATGAATATATGTATAATGTACCCACAAATACACGTACACACACATATGCAGGGATATTATTCAGCCATAAAACAGGAAATGCTGCCATTTATGACAACATGGATGGACCTTGAAGACATCTTGCTAATGAAGTAAGTCACACAACGAAAGACAAATGCTGTGTAATGTCACTTCTTTGTGAGACCATAAAGAAAGCTATGCCGATCTACACAGAGAGTAGAATGGTGGTCGCCAGGGGCTGAGGAGTGGGGCAAATGGGGAGATACTGGTCAAAGGGTACAAACTTGAGTCATGATAAGTTCCAGGGACCCAATATACCGCCTGGGCGCTGTAGTTAACAGGTCTGTGTTGTATACTTGAAGTCACTAGGAGAAGTTCTGATGTTCTTACCATAATAACAAAAAATTGTAACTATGTGAGGCGAGGGAGGTGTTAACTAAGCTTCTCGTGGTAAACCTTTCCTGATATGCGCGTGTATCAACTCATCCCACTGTACACCTTAATCTTAAAGTTATATGTCAGTTATATCTTGGTAAAGCTGGATGGAGGGAATTTTTCTGGGAGCTTTTAAAATACAGATCTCTGTGCTCTTTCTTTCCTTGAGTAGATGTGGCCACAGATGAGCATTAAACAGGTGCAGAGAATGAACCACGCTTTGAAGTTCTCTACCTGTATATAAAAGTGGGCTCAGTGGGTTAAGCGTCTGACTTTTGGTTTCAGCTCAGGTCATGATCTCATGGTTCGTGGTTTTCGGTTCTGCGACTGGCTCCTCACAGTGCAAAGCCTCCCTGAGATTCTCTCTCTTTCTCTCTCTGTGCCCCTCCCCCATTCACAAGTGTGCACTCTCTCTCTCAAAATAAATAAATAAACTTAAGAAAAAGAAGATATTTGGTGGGGGGAGGTTTTTGTTTTATCAATAATACATTTCTGTGGAGATACATAAATACGTATTTATATACATATACAAAAATTGCAATTTTTTGTAGCAAAAAAAGTTTGAATGTCACCAACTTTATGTTATATAATCAAGTTGGAAAGAAAGCGTCATAACTGGGGTCAGGCAGAGGAAATCTCACTGAACAGAAACACAACGCAGTGTTGTTTCTGAGCTGTCGTGCTGAGTGGCAGGGACTCCAGATTCAGAGTCCGCTGTCTGGCATCTGTGGGCCAAACGCTAAACAACACTGTGGGTTTCTTCCCTTTCCACGGACCTTGTGGCACAGGTGGCCACTCCAGGGGTAATGTGTGTGTCATCAGACCCCCCGCTCAGCATGTTGGGAATCATCAGAAACACTGAGGTCCTTCAGCAAGGATGCGTGTTACAGGGCAGAGGTTAATCTGCGCAACTGGGTCGATCCTCATAGACAGCAGCCATCAGTGCGTAGGACTGAGCCTGGGATGTCCAGACGTGAAAGCCTCCGCTTTGATGGTCAAAGTCTTACGATATTCCAAGTTAACAAATCTATACCTTAAACCTGATCCTTTTTTAAAAACTAAGCTGGATGTACTAGGATGTTCCCTGTTACTTATTTGTAATACCTCCCCCACTCTCCAACCAAAGGGGGACTGTAATAGAGAATACATAGATTATAGGGCATATAACACAATAAGATACTGCACAACCACTAACATCGCATTTTATAAGATGAATGACATGGCAAAAAACCATTCAGGCAGCCACCATCTTGAGTATCTACTGTGTTTCGAACCCTGCACTGAATGCTTAGGACTGAAATGTCAGCTCTAACCTGGAGGAGCTTTCAGTTGAGCAGAAGAAAGAGAGAAATAAACTGGCAAATATAATGTGGCCAATGCTCAGATTGAGGTTAATTTACTATGGGCTCTGGGACTCCTTCCCAAAGTAGGGCAACTAACCCAAAAAGGGGTCCACAGGGATCACAGAAGCATAGACACTTGACCTGGGTGGGCAGGAGTTGGCCCAGTGAAGACAGTGAAGGGTCTTTCTAGAATGATTGATACACAGAAAGGCAGTGCGTGGATGCGGGGGAGGGGAGGGGGGGTGGTATTCAGGCAGCTTGGAAGGAGTCATTCTAGCAGGAGCTCTAGGTGGCTGGAGAGGGGGTAGGGGTCAGGGAGAGATAACAGCAGCAGCACCCACCTCCCAGTGTCCAGTGTGCCAGGAGGTCCGTACCCTTGTCCTGTTTTCTGTCATGACGTAAGAGCAGGCTTCCGACCGGAAACAGCCAGCTGCGATGCCTGTGCCCTGAGGTCTGCCCTGGGGCTGGAGCGGTGGGCAGAGGTCAGTCACCGAGGCCTCCTTTTCCACATTAAGCAGCTGGGATGTGGAGGAGGCAGAAGTTTGGAGCATGAGTTGCGTTCGCCAAAAATGAGGAAAGGCCTTCATTTCTTCACAAAAGAGAATTAAGTAAAAACGTTAGGTCCATTCAATGGCATATTGTTCAAACATTAAAATGTTAGTTCTTAACATTAGAAGCATAGGACATTTTCATTTATTTATTTTAGAGATGGGGAGGGGCAGAGGGAGAGGTAGAGAAAGAATCTTGTTTTTACTTTTTTCTTTTTAATATTTATTTGTTTTGAGAGAGAGAGAGAGAGAGAGCATGAGCAGGGGAGGGGCAGAGAGAGAGGAAGAGGGAGAATCCCAAGCAGGCTCCGCACTGTCAGTACAGAGCCCGATGCAGGGCTCAATCTCATAAACCGCGAGATCATGACCTGAGCCGAAATCAACAGTTGGATGCTCAACTGACTGAGCCATCCAGGTGCCCCATGTGAGAAATTTTAATGTAATATTTAGAACTTTCTACCAATGTAAAATGATAGATATTCATTGTAGAAACTTTGAAAAGTTCAGAAAAATGATTTAAAAAGTAATTCTACCATCCAAAAACAGCCACCATTAATATTTTGGTATATTTCTTTCCGTGTGTGTATACACACAAAAACCATGGTTGTAAATTCGATAGTTTTGTATCTTGTATTTGTTAATTAACATTATGCTGAAAACACTTTCTCTTTCATGCCATTCAGTATTCTCAGAAAATATACATTTTAAATGCCAGTATAGTTCATCTTATAGACAAATAATTATTTAAATGAATAAAAGACAAGAATACAAAATTGTATGGACCTTGTGACTCCATCTATATAAAACTGGTGTAAGAACAGATCAGTAATGCTAGGGTTATGGGTGAGTTTTCTCTTACAATCACTCATGACTTAGTTAAAAATTTCAACCCTTGGCATTAATTCATTCAACAATGAAGATATTTTCATCAGTTTACAACTGATGAAATCACCAGCGAATAATAAAACTGTGCTCTGTTTGACATCCAGTCCTGGGTTTGGGTTTGGAGAAAATGCCCAGTGACCAAGAGAGAGGGAAACCCGAGAGTCTGTGGGGCCAGCAGGTTGCCTCATAGCGCCTACCATTCCACTCCCACCCAAGAGCTGGAGAATTGCTTTGTCAATGTGAAAAGTAATAAAAACCAGGAGGGACTTGTTTTATTGCGCTGCTATTGTTTCATGTTGATTTATTAAGTCTAATGTTTCTTTTTCTTTAGAACATAGTCACAAACAAGCCAAGAAGGAAAATTGAGATTCTAATCAGAGGCTTTGGTGATTCATGGCTCGGAGAGTGGAATGCCATTTAATTTACAGTCTGCTCGTGTCTGTACGGAGCACCTACAACATGATGTAGGGAGAGAAACACAGAAGGTAGCCTGTGCCGGCGACGATGTAATGTGTTAGTTGGGTGAGAGGTGATGAAGAAAGGTGAGGGGGAATGTTCTATCAAAGCAGATCCAAAAATCCCTTGAAAGAGCTTCAACACTGGTTGGAAAGTGGTTTTTTTCCTACTACAAAAGAATTTACTTGGCCCCTTTTTAGAGAGCCATTCTGTTGTGTATCTGTTTGTAAAGCTCTAGAGATCAGAAAAACAGAGATGCTTAAAGAAACTAAAATATCTTTGGGAAGTCACTTTGAATCTAAGGTGAAGGATAGATTATAATATTACACACTGTCTTAAAAATAATCCCGTATGTAGGACCCTGGGTGGCTCAGTCAGTTAAGCCTCTGACTCTCGATTTCAGCTCAGACCATGATCTCTAGGTTCATGAGTTCAAGCCCTGAGTTGGGTTCTGGGCTGATAGCATGGAACCCTCGGGAGTCTCTCTCCCCCTCTCTCTGGCCCTCCCCAGCTCGTGCACACATGTGTATGCGCTCTGTCTCTAAACAAATAAATACGTAAGCATTTTTAAAAGATTCTGTATGTCGATGAGGAAACTTAACTCTATACCATCAAAACCGTATGCATTTGCTCGGCCCCAGCCCAGATTCCCAGCAACTTCCCTCAGCCTGTCTTACCCTCACCGCTGTGCTCTCAGCTGCGGAAACCCAGTGTTGAGCCCCTGAACCTACCGTGACATTTGATGTCAGTGTCTTTTTTAAAATTTTTAATGTTTATTTATTTTTGAGGGGAGGTGAACAGGGAGGGGCAGAGAGAGAGGGAGACACAGAATCCAAACCAGGCTCCAGGCCCCGAGCCTTCTGCACAGAGCCCAACACAAGGCTCGAACTCACCAACTGAGATCATGACCTGAGCCAAAGTCGTACTCTTAACCAACTGAGCCACCCAGGTGCCTCAGTACCTGCATGGCCACGCCCTTCCTTCTACCCCGCCAAGTACATCTGGAAAACATCCTTCCTCCTTCAAAACCCAAGAAGAGACCCCCTTTTCCAGTACCCCTTCCTTTAACCCCCCTAAATAATGAATGATTCTTCTTTCTCTTCTCTGGGATTTTTGTCTGCACATTCAACTGTCGCCCCTGTGGGATGACCCTGTCATTCATTTCCTTGCATGTCTCCCTCATGAACCGCCAAAGTTCGGGGGCCAGGCCTCCTTGTTTCCCTACCGCCTAGCACATAGTAGGCACTCAACACATTTCTGTTAGAGTAGATGCTTCCATTACATAACATGAGGGACTCCTATCAGAGTGTGCTAAGGAACCTTAGGTCCTAAAGCCTGGGCCAGAGGGTCCCACTGGTCTGAATGATGCAGGCACCCCCCCTTCTTGGTAGGAGAGACCGTGAGGTAAGGGCCTTCCCAAGCTTCTCGGAAAGGCTGATTCATATTCTCTGATTCTCCATCTTAGAATGCTCCGAAACCTCTCCCTCAGCTCTGACCTCCCCAGCAAGGGAACAGGGATTTGAAATGCTGCTCACCCAGGTGATGATTGCGCGCCTGGCAATTTGATTTAATTATTTCTGGAGCTTGATGCAGGCTGTTCTTATCTGCCTAGGAAGGAAAAAAAATGAGACTCTAGTTGGTTTTTTGGCCACTTTTGAATCAGTGTTATCCCAGAAGAAAACAGAATAATTGTTGTTCGCCTCCATTTTCTGCCTGGCAGTCACCCCTACAGCAGTTTTATTGTGCAAGAAGAATGTGAAGTCTTACTAAGAAAGCTTTCTGTCTCTTCATCTTAGTAGAAATTTATAATGCTGTGTCTATCACCCTCAATAGTGTTAGAAATATATGTTTTTTTCCAGCGTTTCTCAGCCTCGTCACTATTGGCATTGGGGGCGGGATAAGTCTTTGTGTGGGAGCTGTCCTGTGCATTGTGGGATTTTAGTAACATCCCTGAACTCTATCCACTAGATGCCAGTAACCCCCCAACACACGCACTTGTGATCATCAACAGGACTGGGGTGCCTGAGTGGCTCAGTCAGTTAAGCATCTGACTTCAGCTCCTGATCTCATGGTTTGTGGGTTCAAGTCCTGTATCAGGTGAGCAAGAGCCCCACTCGGGTGAGTCCCACTTCTCTCTCTCTGCCCATCGCGGGATTCTATCTCCACCCTTGTTCACTTACACCCTCTCTCTCAAAAAAAAAAAATGTCTCCAGATATTGGCAAATATAATGGGGAGAGGAGAGGGACAAAATCATTCGCAGTTGAGAGCCATAGATATATATGCACGTGAACACACACATACTATGATATGTAGAAATACATACATATGACACTTTCTTATAGTCTCTCTCAAGATAGCCTTAGCACTTGGCATATTCTGTGCGGCTTTTATTTCTTATATGGAAATCACTTCTTTTAGAGATGTTTCTCCAGTGTAAGGGTGTGGTGCGGTGTGGTAGTGGTAGTGGTGGTGTGTGTTAAGCCACACCTGAATGACAAACCTAGGCTCCAAGAAAAGGTGACCAAGTTAACTTTCCTTTTCTGGGGGAAAGTACCACAGGAGGTGAAACAGAAACACTATAGGAGGTTCCATAGCTAAGTGCTATTTACAGTAAATATAACAATATAGTGAATATAATAAATAATAATAAATATGGTAAATATTTGCTCATTTCTGTTTCCACTCTTCTGGGCTCTCAGCATCCTTTACCATGGCCAGACTTTGGAGACATGTCAGATTGGAGATAGACCCTTCCTGGAAGGTCAGGTTCTTATGCACATATGCTCACTTGCTTAGCGAGAAGTAACAGAGGTTTTTGCATTGCTGACTGCCCACCAGCCTCTATCCTGAACCCTGTACCCACATTATTTCTAATGTGAGCATCTGTGAGGAATCAGGCATGCGGCATTGTACACACAGAGCTGTTAAGGGGCAGAGCGCACTGTTGACCGTTACACGGTCTTACCTTCCAAAGGATTGGTAAATGTGCTTACCTAGGACTATATGATGAACTATTTAGATAAATTACTTTTACATTTTTATATGATCTCCTCCACTGTGGGTTAAAAATGAGAGGGGCTGGAGGAAAGGAGGATTTACTTAGAATTCTAGTAGAGGTGATCAGAAACCTGGTTGGGGAAGGCGGGTCCTTTCTCTGCAGCTACATGTGATATAACGCATGCATTCTGGCTGTGTTTTTATATTAACTACGTGGAAGATGTAATTCGTTTCTTTCTATTTCACATAGCACATTGAAGCTCTAAAATGTAGACTGGCTAGATTCTTTCTCTCCACATTTACATTTTCAAATGAGAGAGCTGATACACCCGAACCCGAGCGTCTTCCATGAGTTTTTTTCCCCTTTGCTGAAGTGTTCTCGCAGGCTGACTCTCATTAGGAGCTTTGAGAAATGAGAACTTACACTGAGGGCATGTGAGACATTCTCGGGGAAGCCCAGTGACTCCCCCCACTCTTCTGTAAGTGGAAAACATTTCCCCTTCATCTCCCACCTGGACAGCTTGGTCACCACCACCACCACCACCCTTTCCCAGGGGTGTGTAGAGCAGCCCTGGAATGTGTCGTCTTAGCATTTTTGGCAAAAGTTACAAATCTTTTTGGGGGGTAGGAAGATGGGTTTTCAGATGAAGATGGAGTCTGGAAAGAAGAGGGAGGCACAACCAGGGCAGGCCAGCCCTTCCCAGGATCCTCTGCACAAGTCCAAGGGTCGCCATTAATTCTGCCACCTCCTTCTGGCTGAGGCAGGCAGCGCTTTCTCCAGAGCATAGGTTCATGGGATGGAGAAGCTGAAGATGGAAGGTCAGCGGTGGAGGAGCCCCCACACAGGATGCCTGGGACCCTGGTGTCATTGGAAGAAGTCCCGCAGCTCATTCTGACAGGCCTACCCTCTAGGAATCTCTGTGTCAGTCAACTGACCATCCAAACCCGAGGTTTATGAGGAATGTTGAAAACTCAAAGATTAACAGTTTGAATCAAGTGAATGACTACGTGTTGGGTGTCCGTGGGGCTGGTGGGGATTTCCTTAATGCTTGAAGGAGCTTTCCTATCCCTGCCCTTACGCTTTGCATGTGCTATTTTTTCTCTGTGGGGAACAGCCTCCTGTCTCTGGCGGAAGTCTGCTCATCTCCAAGAGCCCACTGCAGTCATTTCTTCCATGTGGCACCGTTGATAGCCCGGGGGTCTCCCTGCAGTATGCAGGATCCAATAAGTACTTGTGGCATGGTTGGATCATTCTACACTAGAATCTATGCTTTTCTTTGTTATTATAAATGATCATTGAAAAACAATTGAGACAGTACTGAAGTTCATAGGCCATTTAATTTTGAGCATTTTTTCATTCATCGTTCATTCAGCAAATATTCCTACTGAGTGCCAGGCATTGACCCAACATCTGGGAATGCGGCTCCGAGTTGCAGCCTTCTCAAACCTGGCACTCACAGGGCAAGGCAGACAGCAGACACCTAACATCAGAGGGTAACGCACTGAGAAGAAATAGAAAGCAGGGCAGGAGGGCTGCGAGCCGATGGGTGTGGTGAGCCTGCCGCTATTGAGCGGACAGCTGAGCAGGGAGACAGCTGAGCAGAGGCCTGAAAGGAGCTGGGGAGGCAGTGACAGAGGTGTTGGGGGAGATGGCTCTAGGTGGAGGGAACGGCAGGTACAAAGACCCTGATGTGACAATGAGTGTGGGACACTTTAGAACATGAGGTCAGGCAGGTTAGGCGGGGGCGAAATCATGCAACCCTTGATTGGTGGTAAAAAGGACTTTGAATTTTGTTCTAAGTGAGAGGGGAAGCCATAGAGCAGGAAAGTATCAGGATCAGATTTCTGCTCCAGAGTCACTTTCAGAGCATTTTCCTCACCCTTCATTCAACAGGCATTAATCACCACTGGTGCCAGGCACTGTCCGAGCCTGAGGAGTGGCATATAAAAGATTACGTACATGCCGTAAAGAAGCACGCGGTGTGGTGGGGAAACTACTCTGCCACCCGGACAGTGGGAATTCGTGTTGCTATGGGGACAGGAAATAGGAAGACCGAGCCTAGTCTGAGAGAGGTAAAGAACCTTTGTGGAAAGAATTTTTAGACTGAGTCATGAAGGATGAGCAGTCGCTGGCCAGGCAGGGAGGCAGGGCAGAGTCTGGGTAAGTGCCCGGCACCAGAACGTGAGTGCGATGAGAGTCGGTGGGGTCAGAGTGCGCAGGCCGTGAGGCCAAGGTCAGGGCTTGGGTCATAGCCCAGGGAGCAGTAGTGGGGAAAATAAAAAACCATTTTAAAGAAATGGGGGACATGATTAGAGTTGCATTTTAGGAAAGTCAGTCTGACCATATGGTGGAGAATGTTCTGGAAGAAAGCAAGGACAGCGAGGAGCTAAGCTGTCACCTACATGAGAATGGCTGTTGTGGGTGTGGGGCAGAGTGGTGGACGTGAACCACACAGGAGATGCAGCAGGAGCCTGGAGGGGTGGGGGGAGATGAGCCACTTTGGGAATGGCACGTGTTGGAACTGTGTGTCTGGAAAACTGATAAAACAGGGAGGAAGGACCGCAATGGAGAGAAAGACCACCGGTCAGATGGGCAGGTGAGACAGCTGCAGGGAGATGTCCGGGAGGTGGCTCCGAGCTCCACGGAGAAGTGTGGACAAGGGACCCATCCTTGGGAGAACCAGCGTGCGGTTAATGGAGGTCATGGGAATGGACGGGTTGCTCAGGGACAGCGCGCAGAGAGAGGTGACTGAGGAGCGCCCATATGTAAGACCACATAAGGACTCCCATCAGATGTGTATTTAAACCTCAGAGCCCTCACCCTCTGACAGGGGCATGGGCTGTGGGCACCGGGGATGCAGTACGTCGGTGTGCGTTCTGAGGCACCCCTCTTAACAGGGGATCCTTGTAACGGGGGCCTCCTGGATGATAGATGAGCTTAGTTACGTGTGCACCTGAGGAGAGCTTCAATCACCTTCACGTTTCAGTTGTGTGGAGGCGTCTGTGGGTGAATCATCAGTCTTGTTTTCTGTTTTTTCCTTCAGGATTAGAAGGAGTATTTTGGAATGTTTTCTTCTCTTGGCTTTATGCCCATACTGTATGAGGAGCAACACAGGAAGAAGTGCCTTCTTTTTTTTTACAGACTTGAGCTGCAGCCTTTCCATTAAATTCATACCAGCCGTATCTCAGGGGGGAGGGGACTGTGAGAGGGATCCCCGGGGCTGGTGGGGGGGGCGGTGGTCAAAGGGTACAAACTCTCAGTTACAAGATGAATGAGTTCTGGAGATGTAATGTACAGCCTGGTGATGATAGCTAACAATAGAGTATGTTTGAAGGTTTCTGAGACAATAGATCTGAAAAGTTCTCACACATACCCCCCCCCACACACACATATATATATACAGACATTGTAATTTGCTGAAGTGATGGATGTGTTAACTAACCTTACGGTGGGAATCATGTCACAAAAAAATACATATATTAAATCACCTTAAACTTCTACAGTATTTTACGTCAGCTACATATGAGTCAAGCTGCGGGGAAAGAAACTATTTCATACAGCTTCAAAATGGTTACTAGATGTTAGAAAGAGTTGAGATTTTCTTGAACCAGAGGCGTGACTATGAAAGAACAAACATCTAGTGAATCATACTTGGCAAAGGCAGAATTGATCATTCTTGGGAACAGTTGATTATAATAATAGCATTTATTCGGATTGCTCAGAATGAGAACTGACATCACTGGCCCTTTTGAGCCCTGCTGAGGTCTGTATGGATTTACAAGACACTCATGCGACACCAGACACACTACCATAGAGTCAGTCCTCATGGAATCTTATGCAACACTATTACTGTTGTTGTTTTGTTACTGTTACTTGACTGTACTTACCATGCTTGGGCACTGCCCCCAGACAGGGACTAAGGCAAGGATCTTGATATTTTTGTATCCTTGGAACTAGCAGAGGGGCCCCTGGGTGGCTCAGTCAGTTAAGCGTCTGACTTCGCCTCAGGTCATGATCTCACAGTCTGTGAGTTTTGAGCCCCAGGTCAGGCTCTGTGCTGACAGCTCAGAGCCTGGAGTCTGCTTCGTATTCTGTGTCTCCCTCTCTCTCTGCCCCTCCCCTGCTTGTGCTTTGTCTCTCTCTCTCAAAAATAAAATAAAAACATAAAAAAAATCACATCCTCAGGACTAGCAGAGTCCTTGGCACAGGGTAGAAATAAAGTCTTTTATATTGGTTTCTAATGGGTTGACTATGGTAGTCATCTTTTCCCAATTGGAGTGTTAGCCCCTTAAAGACAGGAATGATGTCTTCTGCTTCTTTACTTCCAAAAATTCAACCCTGTGTGAAACACATGGTCGTTAACTACTTGTATTTGTTTAAACACTGACAGGTGGAAATCACAAGTTTCATTTTCGCCAGTTGAAGAACATGAAAATTATAAAAACATTTTGTGGCCTCCTACCCCAGCAGCAGAAGCAATACTAAGCCTACCTTACGGATATGCACATCTGTGACCTGTAAAAATGATAGGCCTTTTACCACTGAGATGTTGCGGTCGAAAAGTGAAGACATAGTCTTTGTTTTTAAATATTGCTCTTTGATCGGGGTATTAATATTCATAAAGCTCCTGAAAGGAGATTGTCATTAGGTATTAAAGCCATTACTGGGTTGTCACTGGGCTTCAAAGTGTTGCCACGGAGACAAAATTGCCCGAGTGCTTCCACTGCGCTTCCTACTAACCGTATTCAGCTATGAGCTCTGCTGTTCGTTCACAGACCTATGTTCCTGAAGCCAAGCGGTGGGGATTAGAAGCACAGAAGTTGAGGGGCGCCTGGTTGGTTCGGTCAGTTAAGCATCTGACTCTTGATTTCAGCTCAGGTCATGATCTCATGGTTTGTGAGTTTGAGCCCTGTGTCGGGCTTTGTGCTAACAGTTCAGAGCCTGCTTGGGATTCTCTCTCTCACTCTCTCTCTGCCTCTTACTTGCTCACTCGCTCTCAAAAATTAATAAATGAACATTTAAAAAAAGAACTACAGAAGTCTAGAGAGAATGCTTCAAAGGAGCATCTGGAATTCAGAGTTCAGGAAGTTGCACTGTATGTGCACTTTATGACAGTCATGTTGTTGGGCACAGAACACCACCACCAGAAAACAGCCTCTTGCTGTCAAATGGATGCTACCCCACACTTTATCAAGACTTGGCACTGAGGAGAGGCTACCCTGTTTGCTTTCTAAGTGAGTAATTTGTATTTCTGGACATTTTATCCCAGTGACTTTTACATTAAGGAAAGTCAGTGGATCCTATGGAAATGATCA
The DNA here is from genome assembly GCA_004023845.1 of Helogale parvula. NCBI lineage: Eukaryota > Metazoa > Chordata > Mammalia > Carnivora > Herpestidae > Helogale > Helogale parvula. The sequence continues at coordinate 26,561 of PJEM01004713.1, forward strand.
GTCTTTGGCAAAGCTCACGCCTTCCTGTTCTCTTAAACATGATGGAGAAAGCTGTCCATGTGAGTGTGGGAACCACAGGAGCTCAAGTGCTTCATCTAGACAGATATGGGTTCTTCAGAGTGATCTACATCTGGATGGATGGATAGGCAGATGAGTCTGATGATTTTTTTAAATCAAAACCAAGTAATCAGGAAACTTGGGATGATATGAGCCAATATGTTCTCTATTAATATGAGTTGATAAACTGAGCTGTTTGGATGAGTCCTTTTGTAGCCACACAATTCCTATAACTCAGATAACCTTTTCTCCTTTTGAATTTAAGAATGTTTTCTATTTCAGAAAATAGAGTGTAGACCTTAAATTGGATCTTAATGAAAATCCTGTTAATGCTGCAATAGCTTTTCACTTGTAATCACTTCAGAAGAGGTGTTTTGATGAGATCTCCTTTGCTGGTGATAGCAGAGGAGAAATTTTAATAATAAAATATTTTTAATTTCAAAATCCATTTGGAGCAGATGGGGAAAACAAGTCATTTTTAACTGAAAAATGACAAGCTGGATGAACTGATTAAGAATGCTATGTAACCACACATGTGGATAATGCAATTCAGATTTTAAGAATCGCAAAATCAAATGACTTTCCATGTATAGAAAAAGACAGACTTGAGACTTGTGTGTGGGAAGTGTTGTTTACAAATGGACTGGCCCAGACTCTGGGGTCCTGCTGATGCCCAGAGCAAAGATTCACTGGAGTCTTTTAAGGATAGTGAGGTGACCTTATAGTGTGTGCAAGATTTAGAAAACTGTCATTTCCAAACAGCCATGTAGGGTTTCTTATTTTTTTTTATAAACCACACGTTTTGGAACTGACATCAGTAGTAGATTTTACAGTAATTGTTTTGCATGGTGTTCAAGTCTACCAGTACTGTTTTATCAGTTTGTTCTTAAATTCACTATTTTTAATTCAGTGTTTTAAGAAGATCATCATATTTTTAAGCCCAGAATTAAAATTTTCTGCTTACACAGGTCTAGTACACTCTCTTTGCAACAGACCAAGCACACCCAATGTTTCATTTGGGTTTTGTTTTCTTTCTTTCTTTCTTTCTTCCCTCCTTTTCCTTTCTTTCTTTCTTTCTTTCTTTCTTTCTTTCTTTCTTTCTTTCTTTCTTTCTTTCTTCCTTCCTTCCTTCCTTCCTTCCTTCCTTCCTTCCTTCCTTCCTTCCTTTCTTTCTTTCTGTAGTCCTTACCTCAATCTTTAAAAGTTTAAGCTAACTTTTAGTTGGCAGAAATTCAAAAGAGAATCAACAACATCTGGGATATTTTGAGAGTGTCAGTAATATTTACACTATAAGATTTAATTTTCTTGCTGTCCCACTACAATGCTTTAAAAATTGCTTCTGAATTGAATTCAATGTTTGATTTGACTTTACAGTAGCAATCTGATTCCTTCTGAAGGTATATGGGAAATATTATTAGATCTACTTTGGAAGCAAAAGACAATGCTGTCCTTTTTTTTTTTCCTTTTGGAAAATAACGCAAACACTAATTGAGAAAAATCATCAACTCCTACCCAAAGGAAAAAAAAAACCTGTTAGGAAATTAATAGAAATGAATTTTGTACTAAGCATAATCACTTCACAAGATCCCATACACCCACAAATGGTAAGTTGTAGGACTGGCAGAGCCAACTAGATCCCAAAACCAGCTTTAGTCAAGACTCCAGTGGACCTCTGGACTCTAACAGATGTTGATTCATTCATTAGAAACTAGTAATGAACTGTTTTGATTACGTAGCATAATTAGTTCTCTACCTGAGGTGATTGCTAACTCAAGCCCTGAGCATCCTTTTCTAAGGAAAGGCACTCTCCTTTCTGTATAACAGTAGCATCACGTTTACAATTGTGCTAAGATGTCCCCAGAGCCATTCTATTCAGAGTGTGATCCTCAGATCCAGTCAATGAACTCTTTAATCCTGGTCCGCAGTGAGTTGAAGGAGTTGGCGTGACCATAGAAACCAACTACTGCTCAGCACACTGCTCAAGTTCATCTGTCGATCATGACACCTTCCTCAGTGAAGCAAGCAAGTGCGTTGATTTACATTCTAGGGGAAGCAAAGTGCCAGTGTTCTCTCTTTTCATCTTTTTCTGACTTGGAAAGATTTTCTCTACACTTTGGAAAGTTCAGCTCAGAATGTATAAAATATGAGAACATAGGATTTTTGTAGGGCACTATTTATAAAGAGCAACATGACATATTCCACATATACAGAGTGCATAGTATCATAGTTATTGTTCCGTTTACTTCTTTTTCAGGAAAAAAACCCTTTCTGTTTCTATATTGCATAAACTTGTGCATGAGCTTGATTCATAGGTAGGCAAATTAATTAATACTATCATTATGCAGTGTTTCATGATATGAATAGTTACTGATGAGTGCTTACTAAGGTATTGTGCCAAGTGCTTTATGGGTATTAGCATATTTTTTCCTCCCTACAACCCTTTGTGGTAAGAATTTTTATCATCTTCTTTTTGAGTTGAGGAAATTGACACTTAAAGAGGTTAATAGTCCACCCAGTACCTAACAGCTCATCAGTAGTTACAGTGGTGATTCAAAATTAGGTTGGCTTTCCTAACCTCAGCAATCAGACGACATGAGGGAATAAAAGGCATCCAAATCAGCAGGAGGAAATCAAACTTTCACTCTTCACAGACAACACGATACTCTATGTGGAAAACCCAAAAGACTACCGAAAAACTGCTAGAATTGATACATGAATTTAGCAAAGTCAAAGGATGTAAAATCAATGTAGAGAAATCAGTTGCATTTTATACACCAATAATGAAGCAGCAGAAAGAGAAATCAAGGAATTGGTCCCATTTATAGTTGTAACCAAAACCATAAAATACTTAGGAATAAACCTTACCAAAGAGGTGAACTATCTATACACTGAAAACTATAGAAAGCTTATGAAAAAAATTGAGGAAGACACAAAAAATGGCAAAACATTCCATGCTCATGGATTGGAAGAACAAATATTGTTAAAATGTCAATAGTACCCAAAGCAATCTACATATTCAGTGCAATCTATCAAAATAACACCAGCATTCTTCACAGAGCTAGAACAAACAATCCAAACATTTGTAGAGGACCATAAAAGACCCCTGATAGCCAAAGAAGTCCTGAAAAATAAAAACAAACCTGGGGGCCTCACAATCCTGGACTTTGGGCTGTATTACAAAGCTGTAATCACCAAGATAGTATGCTATTAGCGCAAGAACAGACACATAGGTCAAGGGAACAAAATAGAGAACCCAGAAATGGACCCACAACTATATGGCCAACTAATCTTTGACATAGCGGGAAAGAATATTCAATGGAAAAAAGATAGTCTCTTCAGCAAATGGTGTTGGGAAAAATGGACAGCGACATGCAGAAGCATGAATCTGGACCACTTTATTGCACCATACACAAAAATAAACTCAAAATGGATGAGAGACCTAAACGTAAGTTAGGAAGCCCTAAATGTAAGATGGGAAGCCATCAAAATCCTAGAAGAGAAAACAGGCAACAATCTTTTTGACCTTGGCTGCAGCAACTTCTCACTTGACAAGTCTCTGGAGGCGAGGGAAACAAAAGCTAAAATGAACTATTGGGACCTTATCAAGATAAAAGACTTCTGTGCAGCAAAGGAAGCAACCAGCAAAACTAAAAGGCAACTGACAGAATAGGAGGAGATATTTGAAAATGACATATTAGATAAAGGGTTAATATCCAAAGTCTATAAATAACTTATCAAACTCAACACCCAAAAAAACAAAAAATCCAGTGAAGAAATAGGCAAAATACAAGAATAGACATTTTTCCAAAGATGACATGCAGATGGCTAAACAGACACATGAAAAGATGCTCAACATCACTCATAATCAGGGAAATACAAATCAAAACTGTAATCAGATACCACCTCACACCTGTCAGAAAGCTCATATTCACAGCGCAGGCCATACCAGTTGTTGGTGAGGATGTGAAGAAAGAAGAACCCTTTTGCACTGCTGGTGGGAATGAAAACTGGTGCAGCCACTCTGGAAAACAGTGGAGTTTTCTCAAAAAAATCAAAAATAGAACTACCCTACAACCCATCAATAGCACTATTCGGTATTTATCCAAAGGATTCAGGTGTGCTGTTTCGAAGGGGCACATGCATCCCAATGTTTATAGCAGCCCTACTGACATTAGCCAAAGTATGGAAAGAGCCTAAATGTCCATTGACAGATGAATGGATAAAGAAGATGTGGTACACACACACACACACACACACACACAATGGATCTTTGCTTGGTGATCAGAAAGAATGAAATCTTGCCATTTGCAACAATGTGGTTGGAACTAGAGTATATTATGCTAAGCAAAATAAGTCAGTCAGAGAAAGACAAATATCACTCATATGTGGAATTTAAGATACAAAACATATGAACATAAAGGAAGCAAAAGTGATATAAAAACACTGAAGACAAACTGAGAGTTGCTGGCAGGGTGTTGGGGGGGGGGACAGGCTAAAGGGGCAATGGGCTTTAAGGGGGGCATTTGTTGGGATGAGCACTGGGTGATACATGTAAGCGATGAATCACTAAAATCTATTCCTGAAATCATTATTACACTATATGTTAACTGACTTGGACTTAAATTAAAAAAAATAAGTCAACAACAATAAAACAACAAGGAGATACCGCTAAACACCTGTTAAAATGGTCAAGATCCAGAACACGGACAACACCAAATGCTTACATGGATATGGAGAAACAGGAACTCTTCCCTCATTGCTGGTGGCTGAATATAGCCACTTTGGAAGACAGTTTGGCAGTTTTCTATAAAACTTAACTTACTTTTATGATCCAGAAATCACATTCCTTGTCATTTACCCAGAGGAGTTGAAAACGATGTCCACACAAAAACTTGCCCTCGGATTTTTATGGCAGACGTATTCACTTTTATCTACTTTACTCACTTTCCAAAACCTGAAACAACCAAGATGTCTTTCAGTACATGAATGAATAAATAAACTGTCTTACATAGAGTCAATGCAATATTACTCAGCACTAAAAAGGAAATGAGTTATCAAGCCATGAAAAGCCATGAAACTTAAATGCATCTGACTAGTGGAAGATGTCCATCTGAAAAGGATATTTGCTATATGGCTTCAACTATATGACATTCTGGGAAAGGAAAAAAGAAGACAGTGAAAGGATCAGAGGTTTCCAGGAGTTGGAAAGGGAGAGGGATGATAGAGCACGGAGAATGCTCAGGGCAGTAAAACTACTCTGTATGGTGGAAATGCATCATTATACACTTGGTAAGATGCATAGAATATAAAACACCGAGAAGCATGGACCTTAATATAAACTATGGACTTTATGATGTGTCAGTGTAGATTCATGGATCATTACAAAAATGCTTCTCTTGTGCATGAAGTTCATGGTAGAAGAGGTGTGAGCGTTTGCATCAGGGGGCATGTGGGAACATTTTGCAGATTCTATTCCTTTTTTTTTCTGGTTACCTGAAACTGACCTAAAAAATAAAGTCTATTAAAAATGTAAAAAAAAAAAAAAAAAAAAGGTTGGCTTTGCTGCAGGGCCCTTGCTCTTAGCCACTCACGAGCCCCCGAGGACCAGCTGGATAACAGGTGCTGGTAACATGGTGGCCAGAGCTCATGTAGTCTCCTTTAGCCACAAATAAGCAGAAGAGTTTGTTAAAATATGCTTGTTTAACATGTCAGAGCGATTGAGATCAAAAGAAAGAAAGAAGGGGACTCCCGAGGAGTGAGAAAGGAAGCAGAGCTCAAGGGAGCCAGAGAAGAAAGCTGTGGTTAGGGCACTGGGATCCGGTCTGGAAACAGACCTGTGTTAACTCCCACCCATGCAGGGACAGCAGAGGGGACCAACCCTGTGCATGCAGGAGCGAACACGGACGCCCACACAACGCTGAGTTCAAGAGTTACCCCTTTTTTCAACACATCCCGTGTCCTGGTGTGGGGTCCAGTTCTACCCCAGTGATGCAGAAGTCTGGACAGAATGTCTGTATATGAAGAGTCAGAAGGCCTCATTGGGACAGAGCACTTCAGTTTCTGTGCATTCTCTCAGCGCTACCCAAAACACATCCTTCTCTTGATGTAATGTATGGACATTTTAGAACACCAAAGATGAAATGTTTATTTATTGTGGAGATAGAGAGAGAGGGAGAAAACGAGCAGGTGAGGGGCAGAGAGAGAGACACACACACACAGAATCCAAAGCAGGCTCCAGGCTCTGAGCTGCCAGCACAGAGCCTGATGCGGGGCTCAAACTCACAAACCATGAGATCATGACCTGAGCCAAAGTCAGGGGCTTAACCAACTAAGCCACCCAGGCGCCCCAAAATAAGCATTTAAAAGATAACCAGAAGTGGGAAAGGTAAATAACCCAGAAAAAAACACAAACTGCCATTAAAGGAAAAACAGTTCAACGGATGACATACTTCTTTTTGGCAACAATAAAGACTAAAACCATTGATACAGTGTCTTCAAAACACCTGAAGAAAATGATTATCAACTGGGAATTCTCTACCTGTAAACCATCATTTAAAAGTCATGATGACATATAATACACAGTGATCGGAAAAACTGATGAAAACAATAATCTTCCTAATATTATATTCTGTGAAAAAAAGCCAGACATGAAAGAGCATTACATACTATATGACTCCATTTATATGAAGTTCAAGATATAGGCTAAACTAACCAGTAGAGAGAAATGTCTGAGTAGCAGGGAGGAGAGAGCTCTCTGGTGTGAGGACAATACCCTAAAGCTTGACTGGGTGGTATTGGCTTGGGTGTAGATGCAAAAACTCATTGACCTAAGTTACCTGAATGCACATAATATACCTCACTGTGTGTATTTTGTCACACACCCCCCACAAAAATAATTTATTTTATTTTTTAGTATAATTTATTGTGAAGTTGGATAACATACAGGGTATACAGTGTGCTCTTGGTTTTAGGGGTAGATTCCCATGATTCATCACTTGCATACAACACCCACTGCTCATCCCAACAAGTGCCCTCCTCAATGTCCATCACCCATTTTGCCCTCTCTCCCATCCCCCACCACCACCAACTGGGAAGGCAAAGTAAAGACTTTTTAAGTTTGCTTTTTATAAATGCTCACTAAAGAACTGCTAAATATTTATTTCGAGGAGTACCTGGGTAGTTCAGTTGGAGAAGCATCCTATTCTTGATTTAGGCTCAGGTCATAATCTCATGGTCCTGGGATTGAGCTTTGCATCAGGTCTGCTGGGGATGCTCTCTCTCTTCCTCTCCCTCTGCCCCTCCCCTACTTGCATGCGCACATGCTCTCTCTCTTAAAAAGAAAGAGAGAGAGGAAGGGAGAGAGGGAGGAAGGAAGGAAGGAAAGAAGGAAGGAAGGAAGAGAGAGAGAAAGAAAGATTTATCTTTGTACGAATACAACAGTATCAGAGTGGGTTGTAATAATGAACAGTGAGAAAAGAAAGTGGTAAATAAGAGGTTTCATTTAAACAAACATTGACTAACAACACTAATAAGGCCTTTGGGGTGTGGGGGTTAAACCCAAGATGGAATTAAAACACTAGATAACAAGCAGTGTATGTGGTAGGTGGTAACTGGAGTGAACGTATTCTAAGATCCTTTCTTGCTTTCTGGAGGAGGGTAGAAATGTTAATTAACTTTGAATCAATGTTAAAAATGTAAGGTAGTCACAAAAACAATAGAAACAGAATATCTGGGGATGCCTGAATGGCTCAGTTGGTTAAGCATCCAGCTTTAGCTCAGGTCATAATCTCACGGTTCATGAGTTCGAGCCCCGCATCAGGCTCTGTGCTGACAGCTAGCTCAGAGCCTGGAGCCTGCTTCAGACTCTGTATCTCCCTCTCTCTCTGACCCTCCCCTGCTCGCACGCACTCAGTCTCTCAAAAATAAATAAAAAACATTAAAAATTTAAAAAAAAGAAACAGAATATCTGTCATATTAATTGATCATAAAATAAGAATTAAGAAGTTATTCACTCTAATAGTAAGCAGGAAAGGAGAAAAACAGAAGCAAAGAACAAGGCTTGGTAATTAGAAAAAAAAGGAAGCAATAGTAATTACAATATGGAAATAATAGCAATGGAAGTAATTAGCAATTATAATATAAATGTAATTTATTAACAGATGTAACTTTTAACATGTTAGAAGACAGATATACTACCATACTATTTATGTGAGTGATTCTCAGACCAAAAGACATAAAACCAAAGGGATAGAAAATGATAAACCAGAAAGATGTTTTTAAAAATAAGAGCCAATATAACTACATAAATGTCATGCAAAACAGACCTTAAAGCAAAACCATTGTTTTTTCCATAATTCATCAAGAAGATATAAAAATCCTGACCCTGGACCTCAAAGTAAATAAAACAAGATTTGATAGAATGACAAGGTGAAATAGACAAATTCATACTTACCATGGGGGGAGGGGAGGGTTAACATACATTCCTCCAAAAATGATACCTTAGACAGGCAGAAACTGATCAAAGATGTGGAAGAGTCGAACAACATTAATAACAAAATTGATCCTTTGAATACAGAAAGACCCCTGCCCCAAAGGTTAGGCAATATACATTCAAGCACATCCTACATCATTTACAACATTGAACGAGTATCAGGCCACAAAAGAAGTATCAGCAAAGAGTAAACCAAGCCTAAGACAACTGGGAGCGTCCAGACTTGCAGCAAACAGTAGAGAATGTGCCTTCTAAAGGCAAAGCCAATCAAATAGAACAAAACAAAAATACTCTACAGCCCGAAGCCTCCAGTGTGAGAATTCTAAGGGACCGCGCTGTAAGCCCATCTAGGATCGGCTGCTGCCTTTCTGTCTTGCTCTCTGATCGTGGAACAACTCAGCTGCGTTCAAAGAGGGGAAAGGTGTTATCAGTGGATAGGACTACCTCCCATCAGTTATCTTTGGAGTTGTAAACCCTTCCTACATGAGGCAGCAGGGCATCAGGAAGCAGGTGGAGGAGAGGAAAGCCACTGTCTTAAAATAGGCTTACGGACCCGTGATGAATTTGAGGTTATTTGTTGTCTCTGGTCCTCAGACTTTCACCTCGCGGAGGGATTCTATGAAGTCTTTCTCTGTAGGTGTAGAAGAATTGGTCAAATTCTTTCTTCTTGGATACAGTTAAAGCTTTATGTATTGAATACATTCAATAAATGCCTTTATTTTTCATGGTGGAAATAACTATCAACCTGGGAATATTTGGACATAGATTCTCTTTGTGAATTTGGCAAACACAGGATTTACCAGGAACACTATAGGACTTCACTTACACATCTAGTTGTTTCAGCTTTTCCCCCATGGTTTACAAATAGCATTTTTCAGCACCATGGTGATCATATTCAAGATTTGGTGTGTGTCCTCCTAATTTGTTCATCCATGGCATTCTTTTTTTTTTTAATGTTTTATTTATTTTTTGAGAGAGAGAGAAAGAGACAGCATGAGTGGGGAGGGTCAGAGAGAGAGGGAGACACAGAATCTGAAGACAGGCTCTAGGCTCTGAGCTGTCAGCACAGAGCCTGATGCAGGCCTCAAACCCACAAACCGTGAGATCATGACCTGAGCCAAAGTCGGACGCTTAACTGACGAAGCCACCCAGGCGCCCCATCCATGGCATTCTTAACCCTTTATAAATCATTCGTGGCAGCCTCTCATTTTGTTAGATTTTAGTATCTCTTCTGTATCTTTTGCTGACCTGGAAATTCTACAGGCAGCTCTAGTTTTAGGCTGATGAAATGCAGTGATCCCTGAAGCTAACTGTTCAGTGTCCCCACAGGAAACCTCCTTCAAGCTTGAAATGATTCCATTTATTACCAGGAATCCCTGCCCTTGAGAACATTTTAGCTGAATGCTTGCTAATTTCCTTCTCCGCTCTGCCTTTGCACACTGGCTATCAGTCTGTCTTCTAAAATCTTTCTTAACTTGTTTAAGTTAAGGAATTGATCGCTAAATTATATATCCCATGGGTGTTTTGGGTTGATAAAGAATAATAAAACTACCCATCATGGCTAATTTTACAGTGTAATTGAAGAGCTAAAGCAGTGATGGAGGGTGGGTAACCCCCCCCCCATCTCTAAGGATTAAATATTGCTTAGACTTATATTTTTCTGGAAGTGCTAACTCTTGGTCCCTTTGCCAAGAGTAATAAACCACAGCTGCACTTGGTCACAACCTCATCCTGGGCATCAGGATTCTTACCACAGTGGAGGTGCCATTGGCTGCATTTGTGTAAAATCTGATGGGCTGTTCAGCACAGTTGTGCCCACAGACTTCCAGGGTCGGGACCACATCCAGCACATCCCTGGTTTCCCATATCCACCGCAGAGATCTCAGTCTTTTGTGTGTGGACTGAACAAAGATGTAAAATGCTTTGGCTTGTTCTTACTGAGCAAAGGAACCCTGGGTTTGTGCAGATCCAGATATATGTAAAATGACTTAGTATTTTCTACTCCATATCAAGAGGGGCGACGTGTCAATGTGATAGCGACAAATTTCTCTGAATTATATCTGTGTCATTGCTGTGCTTTAAAGGTTCTTATGAAAGATTTCATTCACTGCATCTGAGTTTCTACTTGGAGAATTACCTAATTGCATTTCTGATTTAGGCTCAAGTAGCAATTCATGTTAAGCTATAAATATGAAAGCGGTTTGGTAGGGGTTTTTTTCTTTTTTTTTCTTTTCTACTTAACTGCTTATTTTTGGGTTCCTCCTTTAGGATTAGATTAAAACAAACAAGCACCTGCATCATAAAATTCGATAGTTAAGTGGATAGTATCCTCATTACATAGTTTATGTAATTTTTATGAATAACACTAAGGCCACAACAAGATAAGTTAGTAGAGGGCACGAACCATTTGCTAAAGAAAAAAATCCAGATGGCCAGTAGGCATTTTAAAAACTGTTCAACTCACTAGTAATCATAGAAATGTCAAAACAGCCATGAAGCCTCATTTCTCATCTTTGAAATTCTACTTGAGTAAGTTACTCAAGTTATTTCTAAACATTTTTCTTATAAAAAGGCATTGAAGACCTTGACGTTATCTTGTTGAATTGATGGATTTCAATATTTATGCCCATGGTGTTTGCTAAGTTGCTGAGTCAACTATGCTCTCAAGTAGGCCAGTATAGGGGCGCCTGGGTGGCTCAGTTGGTTAAGTGTCCGATTGTGACTCAGGTCGTGATCTCACAGTCTGTGGGTTCGAGCCCCATATGGGGCTCTCTGCTGACAACTCAGAGCCTGGAGCCTACTTCAGATTCTGTCTCTCTCTCTCTCTCTCTCTCTCTCTCTGCCCCTCCCCCGGTCACTCTCTGTCTCTGTCTCTCAACATAAAGACATTAAAAAAAAAAAGGTAGGCCAGTATATAGAGGAGATTCCTAACCCTTTGCACTCTTGAGTATATTGAAATGACCCATTTTTAAAATGCTGCTGAGTGGAAAAATTACTGCATAACTATGTGATATAACCCTTACATATATTAAATGTAGATTTTTGAAGATTTTGCATAACACAGAAGAGATGCTTTTGCAAAGGTCAATGGCATTGGGGGCAGCCCCAGCCTCCATCCCTTACATAGTCACAGAGGGTCTACGGGAGGAGGAGGGTGTGTGTACCCAGTGGCCGCTCATCGCCGGGTGGTTCCTTTCCCTTTATCCCACTTCATACAGCCTAAGGAGAGTTTAAAATCCGGATGAAATACCCCATAGCTCCTTTCCTCCTGCGCGTTGGAAAATGGTTGTGCAAATATCAAAACTTGTTTCTGTGGTTAAATCATCCACTGCTGTTGTGAAGAAACCTGGACTGCCTCCAAGCAGAATGAGCTTCCGATGTTGAAATGTTCTTGTGCGCCGTGCCTCACCTCACGGGGTTTTGCACACTTGCGTTTCGGGGTTGTTGTTGTCGGAAGGCTCTGCAGATGGCAGTCAGCCATTGTCCCCAGCCCTCTTAGCTTACTCTCTATCTTGTCATCTACGGCGGAGTCGTGAGAAACTGCCCTGCAAAGAGAGCCCCTCTTCCTGCAGGTGTCCTTGAGCCTGAATAGAAAGGAATGGAGAAAGCTCTCCTCGGAAGACTTACCTTTGGAATACGAGATATCTCCATGTGTGTGTTTTTTAACCTAAAAATGCCTGCCATTCTTTGCTGTTTTTCAAGGGTGCGCTTTATTCGAGAGGCAAAATCTCACAACCAAAATAATTTTATTTTTAAGGTAGAAAAACAAGAGAAATGATGGAATGCTTTGACTGGGGCAGGGTGAAAGCTGTTTGTATGAGCACATCAGATGGAAGTCTCTGTCTGTAATATTTAAGCTCCCTGTCAAGTGCTGGGTACTGGGGGAAACTTTGGGGAACGCTTCTTTCTTTTAAGATTTTATTTTTTTAAAGTAACCTCTACACCCAACATGGGGCCTGAACTCACAACCCCAAGATTAAGAGTGGCATGCTTTGCTCACTAAGTCAGCCAGGCACCCTAGGGGACCAATTCTTTTGGCACAAACATACTAGAAGTTTCAATTACTCCTCATCAAAACCATGGACAGATCACAAGTGAGCCATCTGCATCTGAATCTAACTTGGTTAAGTATGAAATTGATGGTGCCGACTAATTTTATAAAAATGTCTTAGTGTAAAGAGGATGCGCATTTGGAAGTGACACTGGGGGTCAAGTTCTGGCTCTGCTAGATACCAACCACATGACCTTGATTTACTTAGTGCCCCTGCATTTGCTTCCTCACTCAAAATGTGGGAATAACAACACTCCCTTGGTAGAGTTGTGAAAATTAAAGATAACAGATGAAATACATAAGAATTAACATATCTTAATTTCCATTAATACTTCCTTAGCATCTTATTAACATTGTATACATAGGTCTTTAAATAAGTTGTTTTTCAAATGACTTTATGATTGACCACAGTGTACTCTGAGTTACATTTCTTGTTAGGATGAGGGGTTTTTCCAGATGATGCGTGCAGACCCTTTCCACTAACTTTGAAATACTTCTTTAGAAAAGCAAACTAAGCGATGCAGAGGGCATAAACATAAAGAAGATAATTCAGAGGGAGCAGAGGCACCCTGCCCTCCATGTAGATGCTTCCCCACCAACAACTAACGTGGTTTAGGTACCAACTTCCCCTGTTTGACCACGTCATCCTTCATATCCATCAGTCTCCTGGACTCATATTCAGTCCCAACTCACACAAAAAAGGCAGGGTTGGGCACATGGTTTGGGTCAGATCATGAAGATACATCTGAAATATCACATGGCGAAGCAAGTGAGTGTGACGTGTGGCCACACATGTCCCTGGCTGCAGAAAAGAAGGTTAACGTGTTGAGAGAACCTATAGAAATGACATTCACATTTGCCCCGTTGTTCTCAAATAGTAGAATCACGCCATGGACATAAACAACTTGAGTTGAAGGTTGAAAGTGATCATTCTTACAAGACAGTGGCTGCAAAATCTTTATCTGGGAAGTTAAGAAGGGAGAAATGACATCCAGTTTGGGGGCAGTCATTCTCAATTGTGAGGACAAACCCTACCATGAGGGCATGCCAGAATCATCTGGAAACAACTAGCACAGCAGCTGGTTACACTATGCACCAAAGCCTTGTCTCTGTCCTTGTAAACACACAGCAGGGCTGGATTTCCCAGCTTCTGCTTCTAGTGGTGCTGTGTCACATTAGGAGTAATTTAAACTTCTACTATCTTTGTGCCAAAAGAATTGGTCCCCTGGGGTGCCTGGCTGGCTTAGAGAGCAAAGCATGCCACTCTTCATCCTGGGGTTGTGAGTTCAGGTCCCATGTTGGGTGCGTTAGAGGTAAAATATATCTGAGACCACTCAAATGGAGCATCAAGGAAGACATCATGGTGGCCAAGGGGAGCATTTGGCTGAATCCTGAAAGATGGGTAAAATTTGGTATGGAAAACAGGAATCATGAAAACTCTTGGCAGAAGGAACAGTGTGGATAGAATCATGAAAATAAAGGGGTTAATGCATGTAGACCCTTTCCATTAACTTTGAGCCCCATAGCACATGCTGGTGAGCACTTTACTGAGACCTGGGAATGGGTCTTATAGAAGATTCAGTCCACACTTTTGTATTCATTAGCACCATGCTGAACCAAATAAATTTAACTGGATGCTTAATAATTCTGATTCAGACACCTTATAGGGTGTGAGAAAGATAGATTCTATTTCTGCCAGGAAGTTGTAATGTAAAGTATCCAGAACAATCTGTTAAAAAAAAAAAAAAGTCTGCACTCATAACTTAGAGGCCTCAGTTCCTTTCTGGTACTTCTCTAGCCCAGCCTTAAACCGCAGTGAAGATCTGTCAAAAACACTGTCCACTGGAGGCCACCCAATGTCCATCAATAAGGAAGAGATGAACAAAGTGCAGTGTGTTCATATGATGGGGTACTGCTCAACAGCAAAAACTTCACAGCTCTTGGCGGATGCGAACAACATGGGTTAATTTCAAAACCATTATGTCGAGCCAGAGAAGCTAGGGTAGACCCCAAGGAGTGAATACTGTAAGATTTCATTTTGGAGAAGTGCAAGAAGACGCACATCTAAACTATGATGAATAGAAGTCAGAATAGCGGTTATCTCTGGGTATATTGACCAGAAAGGGGTGAAAAGGAATTTTCTAGGGTGATAGGAATGTCCTGTATCCTGTAGACACACACACACACACACACACATACACACACACACAGACACACACACTCATCAAGCTGTACCCTTAAGATTAGTGCATGTACAGTGTGTAAGTTACACCCCCCCCAAGAAAAGTGTCCAAGATAGGGCACCATTTTTGGGGGGGAAGGTGAGTAGGGGAAGGGTATAAGGAGATTAATTCTTAAAATATCAATCTTCCTAGGGTTTAATTTATATTTTTATAAGTTCTGTATCTATAAAAATAAATTTAGCATTGAACTCTGATTTTTAAACTAAATAAAGCTTATCAGGCTAGCTCCCAGTAGACAAATAAATTGGATCCCAACTTTCTGAAAGTAAAGTTTGAGCACCGAGAGAGTAAAGCAACTGCCTCTTTGGACGCACTGATATCTCGGTCCAGAGAAAATATACATTATGTTGTAAACTCATGTCCCACCTTGAGTTGGTTAAACGCTGTGGGAGCGTCAGGAGGATAAATTACTCTGAGTGAAATGTGAGTGTGTGTGTTCAACTCAATGTAAATTGATTTTCATGCAGGACATCTTCATTTTATGCATAAAGAGTGAGCCATTAGTTGATTACTGTTCGTTTGCTCTGTGGTGTGCTTTTTCCTAAGACCTGAAGAGAAAAACACAATAAATCAAGGAAGCGGGGGAACGTATGTAGGCAGAGCCTGAATATAACAGACACCCGACTTATGAAGATCAACTGGAAGGCAAATACAGACTCGCCCCCTTCACCTTTTTTCTTCAAAACCTTCACGGTGGTTGAAAAAATTATAAACAACCTCTCCTATTATAGTATTCAGAGCCTTTCGTGGTACTTTTTTCCCTTAACCTTTCCAGACATGCTCCCCCAGTGTTCCAGCAGAACCCCACCCCCCAGCTTTCTATCTGCAGTGAATGATGCGATTCCTTAAAAACTCAGGGAGCAATCCCATTTCGGCCTCTCTGCACAAGTCACTTCTCCCCGCTGTGTCTCCCCGTGTCCCTGCACCGACCACAAACGCCGTGCCTCACCCAGAGTAGACACGGAAAGTCTACAGAATGAAGGGCAGTGGAGACAGAGCAAGGCTGCGTCTGTCTGAACAGCAAAGATTAAAAGAAAGAAATGATTTTCCATTTCATGGTACACAGGTTTTGCACTAATAAAGATTTCATGGAACCTTTCAAAAGGTTTCTTCCTGCCTTCAAAACCTCATAACACAGAGTATTAAGATATTTGTTCCAGGGATAAAAAAAAAAAAAAAAAGCCTCACCTAGACTGTCATGTAGCAAAATGGTATAACAGTTGCAGGGAAAAAATATTAATGTTAAGTTTAAAACCCTACAACCTGCTGAGAGTCACATTATGAGGAGCTGTGACCTCATCCCCAGGAATCTGTCACCAAGGCCTAATAGCTGGTTACAGATCCGTAAGAGAGCTTTTGAATTATTTTTCCAAACATTTCTCTTTTCACAAAAACACATGGTTAATGAACATTATCTGAAGACAGAATGTGTCAACACTAGTTTTTCTCATGGCTAAAGATTTAACATTATTTTTAATAAGGTTTTAAGATATTCATATATGTATTATATACTTATATATGTAATATCTCTTATGTATATTTACACATGTATATGTATGCACATTGATAGAGGATACCTACACATCTGTGAAATAGCCAATAAATTATTTATAAGTGGTAAAGGACAGTATAATGCACTTCCTTGCTCCTGCCTCAGGACCTTTGAACATGCCACTCACGCTGCAGTTCTTTTCCCTCAGGTAACTAACTGCATGCTCACTGTCCCATCCTGTGTATCTTCACCCTTGTTTGTTTCTTTTACAGCCTTTTTCAGAACTCACAGCATACATCTGGTTACTTGTAAATTACTGATATAAGATTAAGATTTTCATTTTATATTCCTAGCGCTTAGCACAATGCCACACAAATGACGGGACCTCATTAAATAATTTGCACAACAGACGACTTCAGGGTCATCTGACCAAACCTCTACCAGGCACATGAATTCCCCATAAGACCCTACAGTCATGAATTAATTAAAGGCCACTTAGAAAATAATATGGAAGCAAGCTGACTATAGAAAGGCAAATGTAAAAGAAAGCAAATGAATAGCCCACACTGAGTTCAGAAAGAGGAGGAGGAAAATTTCAGACAGTGCTCAAAAGGCAAGGAAGAGGAAGAAATCAATCTGACTCCTTTAGTATTATTGGCAGGTAGGCAGCTGGTGGACAAGAAAGTCATCAATTGTCACAGTTGTTGTTTATTATTATTATTACTATTATTGTTAATTTAGAGAGTGTGTGTGTGTGAGAGCAGGGGAGAAGGGCGGAGGGAGAGAGGGAGACAGTCTTCAGCAGGCTCTACACTCGGAGCAAAGCCTGATACTTTGCTGGGCTCCATCCCACAACCCTGGGATCATGACCTGAGCCGAAATCAAGAGTGGGACACTCAGCAGAACAAGCCACCCAGGCACCCCCAGAACTTATTATTTTTATTCCCTAATCCCTGAGAAATTAAAATCTGTGTAGCAATTTATCAGCTTCAAAAAGTGGCTAAATAAAAGCAGACCGTATGAAGATGAACCATGGGAGCATCTCACACACTCCTGGAGCGAACACTGTACATGCCTCACCTCGTTGGGACCTCCTACCAACAAATCAGTACGACAGGTGTAACTATTACTATCCCCAACTTTCAGATGTAGAGACTGAGTCTCAGAGGCTTTAAATGATGCCTTAAATTCATACACCTTATGCACAGCAGATTCCAGATCTCATGCCAGATATTTAGGATCGAAAGCCTAATATGTGATGGAAAACTTCAGTTCCAGTTTTTCCCAGCAATCCTGGGAAGCAAGGTATAAAAAAGAAATTAGAAAAGTATGTCTTCTACATCCTAATATAATCCCCCTTTACATGTTGACATCTGGAATACTTCCATGTATTCTTTTTATTTTTTATTACAAACTTATTTCTAAAGTCTTCTACTCTCACTCACTGTCCTTAACACTCTGGATTGAATCGAAGTGAATTGAGTTGCTTGGATGTGAAAGGGACTTAGCTCTGCAGTTCCCCTCTTTTACCACGAGAGGTCACTTGCAGGCCAGTGAGGCCCAGAGCCCTGAAGGGTTGATTAAAAGTTGTAAGAGAACTCAGGAATTAAAATTTGTGGACTATGTCATGAGTGCAGACAGGGTGTGGAGTTGATGACTCATTTGGATCAAGGTGGCAGAAAGTAAAATAGTTGAGGATTTTAGACACCCTGAGAGGAGACAGTGGAAGAATACGGGAAGACAAAAAGCGCACACCCATTAAGGGATCCGATCACACTTGACATTAATTAGTTCCTTAACCAAACACTATTCAAAGCAGCTACCACATGCCCAGTACCACGCTGGGTGTTTGGACAGTGACAGTAAGGGCAAGGGCCTTTCTCCCCCCCAAGTCCGCCGCCTAGCGGGGTGACTGGCAGCCTGCTCCCACGAATCTTATCTGCGCTTTGCTTTAAAAACAAGGTTTATAAATAAAGTTTTATTGGAACATAAAAAAATAAAAAATAATAAAAACAAGGTTGCAACATTGGGTGCCGGGGTGGCTCAGTTGGTTAAGCCTCTGATTTTGGCTCAGGTCATGATCTCATGTTCATGGGTTCGAGCCCCCTGTCGGGCTCTGTGCTGACAGCTCAGAGCCTGGAGCCTGTTTTGGATTCTGTGTCTCCCTCTCTCATGCTCTGTCTCTCTATCAAAAATAGAACACTAAAAATTTCTTATAAAGATGAGGTTACAAATCTACGGTGGCCTGGGGCCGCCAGCTTTGTTTGGGGTTGGCCTTCGCTGCGCTCTGGAACTGGTACAGCTTGCTCTTCCGTGCCCCCCGCTGACTTCCGTAGACGCGTGGGTTTGTGGGTTTTGCTCCTACGGTTTCTCCGGCTGCTCCTTCCCGTCGCCCACCGCGCACGCGAGCCCGGCCTGCTTCCGCGCCCGCTCGTCTCCCGAGAGGTCTGGTTACCGGCGCCTTGGGCATTTCAGGGCCTCAGCTGCCTCGCTGCTTCAGCAGCTGCTATGAAAAAGGACATGTCAGCTACTCCTCTGGATGAGATCTGAAGGTAGATGACCTTGTTTGCCTGAAAGAGAAGAGCCACACGGCTTTCTGGGGAGGAGAGGAGGATGTTCCACCTGGGGCGTCCTGAGCATGGCTGACCCTGAGGGCACCGATGGCCGCAGGCTGGTGCCACCACCAACTTCCAACAGCCTATGACCTTGTCCTTTCTCTTCAGTTTCACTCCCCCCCATCCCTTCCTTCTCCCGATTTCTTTCCTATTTCACCAACTTAGTCATTTTACCCACTTCTTCCCATGTGTTCTTCTTGCTTTCCATGCCATCTGGTGGCCCTAGCAGAACCTGGGGGTGACACAGGGCCTGGAGGACACCCTTAAGTGTATCGTTAAGCTGGTGCTGTGTTTTAACTCCAACTGCATCTGAAGATCTTTGGAATGTAAAGCGCCGTCCAGTGCATGCCACGGTCCCCACCACTCACACACCTGCAGCTTTGTTCATTCACTTTGCCGGCCAGGCCCCAGCACGGATCCCACCCAGGTACTTCAGGGTTTATGCAAAGGAGAGAATGCGTGTTCTGTCCATATTATTGTTAAGACATGGCTTTTCTGATGCGTGGGATCTCGGGCATCCTGACCACCTTCCACCTGTTAATAGCTTCCACCTGTTAACTTGCTAAATGTTGTTCCCACGCAGGGAAGGAGACATTGCGTTTTTCAGCTTGCTTTAAAATATGGAGAATTGGGGTGCCTGGGTGGCTCAGTTGGTTAAGCACCGGCTCTTGATTTAGGCTCAGGTCATGATCTCACCGCTCCGGAGCTCAAGCCCCACATCGGGCTCTGCACTGACAGTGTGGAGTCTGCTTGGAGTTCTCTCTCTCTCCCTCTCTCTCTGCCCCCACCTCACTTGCTCTCTCTTGCTTTCTCTCCAAATAACCATTTAAAAAAATATGGAAAATAGTATAAAAGAGCGTCCTCCCTCGGTCAACCCTTGTTTTCGTTTCCTGTCACAGATGTAACATTATCACAAATTTAGTGACTTAAAATAATAGAATTCATTACCTTACAGTTCCATGTATCAGAAGCAGAAATAAGGGTGTCTACAGGGCTCTGTTCCTTTCTGGAGGCTCTAGAGGGGGATCCGCTTCTTTGCTTATCCAGGTTGTGGCAAAATCCAGTTATTTGGGTTGTTGGACTGAGGTCCCCACTTCCAGGCTGGCCATTCTGACTTCTAGGGGCCACTTGCATTCCATGGCTCATACTCACCCCCCTTCACCAGCTTCAAAGTCAGCAACAGGGAGGAGGTTCAAGTCCCTCTCATGCTCCAAATCTCTTCTTTAGTCTCCTCTGTGACACAGCTGGGAAAGATGCTCTGCTTTTAAGAACTCATGTGATTAGGCTGAGCCCACCTAAAGTCCAAGATAATCCTCCCGTCCCAGTTTCCATCCTCTTCCTCACATCTGCAAAGTCCCTTTATCACATCAGGTAGCATCTGTAAGTTCTGGATTGGGGCATGGACATCTTTGGAGGCCATTATTCTGCCAAGCGTACCACCGATCCCAGCCCTTGGGTTAGTAGGAACCTCACGTGGAGGTTTCATTTGAAACCATGGGGGGCAGACTTAACCAGGATGGGGCAAGCTTGGCGCTCACTCCAGCCCTGCAGCCATGACCCTGGCCAAGGCGATGGGGCTTTGTGTCTTTTAGGATTTTGCGAAGATGTCCAGCTTAAACTTACCTTAGAAATGGGAAATGAATAAAATTAATTAACATTCTAATGTTCACATTTTCAATTCGTGGTATAACAGAAACCTATTCAATATTCTTCCCTTTAAAAAAAAATTTTTTTTTAATTTATTTTGAGAGAGAGAGAGGGAGAGAAAATCCCAAGCAAGCTCCATGCTGCCAGCATAAAGCCTGTTGCAGGGCTCAAACTCACAAACCTTGAGATGATGACCTGAGCCGAAATCAAGGGTAAGACACTCAGCTGGCTGAACCACCAGGTGCCCCATCTAGCCTTCTTAATTACTAAGAGAACCCATGTTTTGCTTGGTGTCCAGCCAAGTACAAAAACAAAACAAAACAAAAATCCAAAACAGACAAAAACAACAACAAAAACAAGCAACAGCAACAAAATCGATGTTCTGAGCCTCCCTTGCAGCTAGAGGTGGTAATCGTGAGGCACTTTTGGTTGAGGAGCCATAAGTGGAAGTTACTGGATAGGAATTTCAGGAAAACACTTTGAAGGGAGCCGACTCAGCTGATATAACCCCCTCCTTGCCCTATGTCTTGCCCCATCTGCCTTCCCGAGTTACACACTTGGTAGCAGGCACTCTGGCTGCCGTCTTGAGAGTATGAGGGGGAGAATCAAGATGGCAGACTAAGAAACTGGAAAGAGCCAAGTCTCCAACAGTGTAGACGTTGCAGAACCTCCACATTGCCCTGGATGGCCCACTGGAAGATTTCTTATATATGAGGAAAAAATATGCGAGCTCCGGGGCTGGAGAGAGGGAGAAAGTAGAGGTGCTCTGCTCTAACCAGCTAAATTTAATTCCTCCCTGATTTCTGTGCTCTAACAGTTGATTCGTACCCTAAAGATTATTGCTAGATTCTAAAGTGTCTTCTAGCAATGGGAAATAAGCTGTGAAAAATAACTTTTGTTAAATACTAAATGAAACTGCCAAATGAATTCAAAACAGAAGTAGTTATAAATCTATGTCTAAAACATTAAATCGCAACCACTCTTTTGCATACACGACCCCCCTTTACTATCAGAAAAACGCTACGAGCCGGGTGGGTTGGACATTGGCTTGTTTCTATTTGCAGTTCAGGAAACCAAGGCACAGAGAGGTTTAGCAGCCTCCTTACAGGTCCTAAATCCTGATTTCTATTGTTTTGACTTGAAGCCATTTGCTTTCCCTGCTCTTAAAGTTTATTCCTTAATGTCATATTCTAAAAGAATTACTGACTTACGATGTGAAAAAAGTACAGGAATTTTTTTTTTTCTTTGCCTGTGATGTGTATTTAACATGGACAAACTATAAGATTCTCCTTCGAAAGGCTTCCCTCTCCCCCGCCCTCCCCCAGGCATGGGCAACTGACCCAAGCTAGTTCTAATTAAGGAGGAGTTGTTCATACCCATGGAACGACCTCTCAGAATGGGGGCAAGCAGGCCCTGGGAATGGATCTGGGACTGGAAGCCAGTGCGGAGCATCAGCCTCTGGGTTCTCCGCCTGACGCTGTTCCTCCTGGCCGTGTCTAAGTGAATCACAGCAGCCTGGGTCGTCCGTTCTGCAGGGTCCCTGGGTGGGAACAATTTCTGCAGAAACAGAGCTGTTGACAGGAAAGGCCAAGCACCACCAGTCCTCGGTAGTTATTTCACAGCACTAGAGTCAAATGACCCCTGAGCAAGAAGAACTCGTTCTACTGCTGCAGTGACCTCTGTCAGAGCGAGTTTGGGTTTTCTAAGTCTCAGGAGTTCACCGGAAAGGCGAAACACTGATTTTTATGATAATGCGTGGCATCTAGGCCATAAAGTACAAATAGACCTCACACCCAAATGGCACCTTTGCGTCCTCCGACTCAAGGGCTGAACAATTCTCAGTCCAAATCGTGAACTTTTAGTTGTAAACTTTTCTTGTATAATTTCCAAGATTAGAAGGAAAGTTCCTTCTCCGAAGAAAAATAAAGAACAGGCTCCCACGAGCCAGAGCAGAGGTAGCTTCTCTTTTTCTTTAAAGATCTTTTAAAATGTTTTTTTATTTATTTTGAGACAGAGAGGCTGAGGGACAGAGAGAGAGAGGGAGAGACAGAACCCCACGCAGGCTCCGTGCTGTGAGTGCTCAAACCCGCAAACTGTGAGATCAGCACCTGATCCTAAATCAAGAGTCAGACGCTTAACCCACGGAGCCACCCAAGTGCCCCTAGTAGCTTTTTCAAAACCTTCCTTTTCCTTGAAGACCTTCAATTAACCCTATTAGGTTATTTATTTATTTTCATATTTATTTATTTTTGAGAGAGACAGAGACAGAGTGTGAACAGGGTAGGGGCAGAAGGAGGAGGAGACGCAGAATCAGAAGACAGGCTCCAGGCTCTGAAGACCTTGATCTTCTATGACATTTTAAAGCCGCTATATCAAAGATCATTAATTGGTAAATTAATTGATGTAAACATCTTGTTTTCAAATTCTGTTTCTCTTAGTACTGAAAACAATTTCACACTTGAGTCAAAATGATAAGATTTGGAACACTGAAAAATCATCATCATGAATGCAAATTTGCAGAGAACTCCCTACACGTGTACATTCTGAAAGGTGCCCCGAGATTAATTACAGTGGAGGCGGGGCGTGTTGGCTAGTAGCGGTGTTCGATAGGAAGTGCCACCCATGAATTTAATCTCCTCTTTCTTTTTGAGTTTGTCCACAGACACCTTACTGCAAGCAAGTATGTTATGTGCATCCATATAATAAATTGGTAGAAAGCCTTTTCTGAAAGAGAATTCTTCAACTGACTTTGTATTCTTTTCAATTCTGTGCAGGAACAGAAACTTGGCCAACCAAGGGTTGATAGGAAAAGATCCTTTGTTAAATGTGCCATAAGGAATATTTAAGCATGACTTGCAATTTGCATGGTGATTGTTGACATGTGAGCAAATGCTTTTCCGGTGCTTTAAAATATCCCTTAAAGGTACCTTAAATACTCAAAATGCTGTTTGCACCATTTTACAATTTCTCCTCCTGGATGCTAGAAAGGGAAAGTTCCATTTCAGCCTTAAAATAACAGTAACAATAAAACGATAGTAGCAGAAGCTAGTATTACTGTGGCAGCTTCTTAATGCGGGGACTCTACGCTTTATAAACATCTGTTGGTATTCTTCTTGCAGCAAATATCATATTGTATCTACCCTTGTTTTGTAGAGAAGGAAATTCAGTTTGAGAGGCCTGCAATTTATGTCAAATTATTTGGGCCCAAATTAATGTGTTTTTACTGTTTGTAAAACACTGCCTTGAATGGAAGAAATGACGACAGAGCTTCAATTAACCCTGTTAGGTTAACTGAGGGGAATTCAGAACATGCTGGCAGATGGTAGAGATGTCAGAGCTTCCCGGTTAAGACCAGATCCTGGAAAAAACAGACGCTGCACATTTAAATCCCAGCCCTCCTGCTTACCTGCTTTGGGACCCACCTCTTCTTTGGTGTCCACCTCTTTATTTATTTATTTATTTATTTATTTTCATATTTATTTATTTTTGAGAGAGACAGAGACAGAGTGTGAACAGGGTAGGGGCAGAGGGAGGGGGAGACCGAGAATCTGAAGCAGGCTCCAGACTCTGAGCTGTCAGCACAGAGCCAGACGCGGTGCTTAAACTCACGGAGGGTGAGATCATGACCAGAGCTGAAGTCGGACGCTCAACCCACTGAGCCACCAAAGTGCCCCGGTTTCCACCTCTTTACACTGAAGATGAATGACAACTATTTTATAGAGTTGGCATGAGGATTAAATAATATTGAGGTGCATAGGAGAGTCCCTGGGACACAGGAAATGCCGTCCAAGTGCTTTTGGCGGGAGCCTGTGTTTGTGGCACGGCGGAGGGGTGCTGCCACATGGGTGGGGCGATCTGGAAAGGCAGCGGGGCACAACATCAAGTAGTTCCTCTGCCCCACAACCCTCCACTTTCTTATGGTTTCCAGACCTCTTTGCTCTGCCCGTGAGTGGGGAACGAACACAGCGGTCAGGACCCCAGGCGCGGTGCCGGCGACAGAGGACTGGTCAGGTACCCAGCACCCCCCACAGCCCAGGCTGGAGAAGCGAAGGGGCCTCCCTCCCGTTGCAGCCCCTGCCCCTCCCAGGACCGACACACTTCCATTTTAAGTCCCCCACGTGCCATTCTTAGCAACCAAGGAGCCCTAACTAATTGGACAATGAAAGAAGAGCATGGTCTAGAGAGGACGGGCGTTCAGTGGAGTTGGCACAGATTGTCACTGTGCTCCCCGCCTGCAGCCGCCTGCCTGGGGCCTGCTCAAGTCTCTTCACCCCAATTGTGCTGGGTTCCCCTGGGAGGAAAACGCGAGCCACTTCCCTCTCCCCCTCTCTCCTCCCTGGAGTCCTCTGAAGACTGATTGCTTTTTTTTGATTCCTTTAAATGTGGCTCAAAGCAACGCAACTCCAGAAAGGCTGGAGTGCAACCCTGTTTTTCCGTAATTCAGGAGAGATGATCTGTCTGAAGTAGCGTGACCAGTTTGTCACCCAAACGTAGACACCTCTGGGAATAAAAGGAGGCACTACGTATCGTTAAAATTATTAAGTTTTCTTGGAAGGCAGGTTAGCAGTTTCTTAACAGAACTAAACATATTCTTGCCGTATATATGATCCGGCCATTGTGGGTTTGGGGATTTACCGGAAGGAGTTAAGAGCTTAGGTCCACAGAAAAGCATAAGCAGGGATGTTTGCAGCAGCTTAATTCATAATTGACAAAGCGTGGAAGCTATCGAGGCATCCTTTAATAGGTGAGTGCATACAGAAACAGGGACCTCCAGACAAGGGACTAGGATTCAGCACTGAAGAAAAAAATAAAGACTGTCAAGCCATGCTATGGAGGAACATTCAATGTGTATTATTATGTAAGTACGGGAGGAAGAAGTACTTGGTTGGTTCCTGATGTGTTTTGAAGGCAGGAGAAGCAAGCGCTGCTGACACCTTTGATATCAGATAGGAGAGAAGGACGACTCCAAGGCTTTGCCTGAGCGGCTGAAAACAAGGCAGTGAGGAAGACTGGAAGAGTAGGTTTAGAAGGAGAAATCAGAAATCTGTTTTCAGAGGCACCTGGGAGGCTCAGTTGGTTGAGCGTCTGAATTTGGCTCAGGTCATGATCTTGTGGTTTGTGAGTTCAAGCCCCTGTCGGTCTCTGTGCTGACAGCTCAGAGCCTGGACCCTGCTTCAGTTTCTGGGTCTCTCTTGCTGCCCCTTCTCTGTTCACGCACGGTCTCTCTCAAAAATAAATTTAAATTTAAAAAAAATTTTAATCTGTTTTCAGACATAATTTCAAGGTGCCTGCCTTGAGGGTGGGTGTCAAGGAGGCAGAATGTCAGGAGAGGAGTGGTCTGAGGTGGAAATATGAATTTGAGGACTGCCTTAGTGTGGATGATTTAGAAGCTGTGAGTCTGAGATCACCTGAGGGGACAGTGTGTGGCCAGTGAGGACAAGGGTCGGAGGACTGAGCTCCCTGGTGTGGAGAGCCCTGGGAGGTACAGGAGAACCAGTCAAGGAGATGGGGAAGGAAAAGTCAAGGAGAGACCAGGAGAAAGTGGCGTCCTGAAACCAGGAGAGAGAAGTACTTGAAGAAGGAGGGAGTGCAGGTGCTTGCGTGGCTCAATCAGTTAAACTCTTGATTTTGACTCAGGTCATGATCTCACGGTTTGTGGGATCAAGCCCCATGTTGGGCTCTGTGCTGATGGCATGAGCCTGCTTGGGAGTCTCTCCTTCCCTCTCTCTCTCTCTGCCTTTCCCCCATTCATACACACACTGTCTCTCTCTCAAAATAAACTTTACACACACAAAAAGGAGGGTGTGATGAGCTATACCATGTGACTGCCGAATTTTGTTGGTGCCCCAGACAAAAGCTGACCGAGTGGAGTGCCGGGGAGGAGAGCCCAATGGGAATGGGCTTAAGACAGAAGACAAAGAAGAAGCCAAGGGCAGGCTCAGAAGGGTTAACCACGTTGCTCATGGAAACTCGTCTTGTGAGTAGCAGGGTAAGGGTTCTAACTCAGAGCTTTCTTACTCTGAAGTCTGGACAGGATTCAGCAGGGGAAGGACCCCTGAATTAGGACATCTACCAGCTCTGTCACCTTGAGGAACTCATCACTGAACTCACATCTTTGAGGTCCTACTGGGTGGCAGGGACGGTACTAGCAGTGAGGACTCCAGAGATGAATAACAGACCCCTGACCCAGACAAGCAGGTGGGACAGGAAGTTAGGGGTGGCCTCCACAGAGCGCTGGGACAGCCATGGTTTGTCTCCCTTCTTGAACCATTGGGGAGGTTAGATCAGGAACACTCTAAGCACCTTTCTTATTTTTCGATTTCATGGACTGGGGTATGAGCAAATCCTTTCGCCTACTGAGAAAGGGAAAATCAGCACAGACTCCCCACCTCCTCCAGGGGGTGTCACCAAGGTATTTTAAAGATGTCAACCCCTAATTAGAATTTTAAATTGGAAGGAAATGTGTGCAGCCACTTCAGGTGCGATTAGTGCAGTAGATTAAAATCATTTCGAAGTGACCTCATTCACTTCCCCAACTGTTTAAATTGATTTTGCAATTTTCTGCCCACGTAAGTGGCCAGAAGACATACACATAGCTGGGGAACTACTAGTAGATTTTAATGAAATTACCCTTGTCAGCCAAGGAAAAAAGACAAAAACTATTACCGCATGCCTTTTTACTGCATTAATAATAATAATAAAAGGCTTCATCCCTGTTCAGTGGGTGTTCACAGTCTTTTCAGCAGACCAAGAATGCCCAACGTTCCGTTGTATTTCATCACAACAGAGCCATCCTCATCTGTGCTAGGTGGCACTCCTAAGTAAAAATTTGAAGTTTCTCTATGGCAAGAGCAACTATAATCCAATTGAAAGACAAATGATCCACAGGGAGAAGATATTTGCAACAATGTAACAGTCAAAATATTAAATATTGTAAAATCCTCCTACAAATAAGAAAAAGACTTCATAGAAAGGCAGCTCACCAGAAAGGAAATGCAGTGGCCAATAAGCTTACGAGAAAGAGGGCACCTTCTTGATTGTCAAGGAAACTCAAATGAAAACATCACCTGTGAGACTGGCAATCTTATACAACATCAAGGAAAACTCACACCATCTACCTAATCCTTACCTATGAACAGATAGGAATCACCAAAAGTTGGGTGAGAGGAGGGGGAGGGAGGGAATAGCAGCATGGAAGAAAAGAAGCCAAAATAAACAATCCAAGGAGCTTCAAATAAACACACTACAACTCTCACTAGTATGTTCAGAGAGACCCAAGAGCTGATGATCTTCATTTTTAAATGATATGAAATCAGCTAATATAAAAAGAGATTAAAGACAGGCTGTCCAGAAGGTCAGTAGGGGGAAAATAAATTTGGGGAGAAATAAGATGAGGATGGTTAGCAGGACACAGAGCAAAGAGGGAGATAGAACAGCAGAGAAAAGATGAGCTGTGGAGGGCCAGTCCAGAACCTCTCACAGAGCCACTCTAGAAAACAGTGTGGAGCTTCCTCAAAAAGTTACAAATAGAAATACCGTATGATTCCAAAATGCCACTTCTCTGTATTTATCCAAAAGAAATGAAAACAGACGCTCATAGAAATACCTGAAGCTTCATGTTCATTGCAGCATTATTCACACGAGGGCAAGCCATGGAAACCACCTCCGTGCCTGTCAGCGGATGAATGGATCAGGAAAATGTGATACACACACACACAGTGGAGTGTCATTCAGCCCTTGGAAAGAAGGAAATCTTTGTGACAATGTGGCTGGACCTTGAGGACATCATGCTAAGTGAAATAAGTCAGAGAAAGACAAATGCTGCATGATCTCACTTATATGTGGAATGTAAAAAATAAAATAGGATAAAAAACTGAACTCCTAGAAAACAGAGTAGAAAGGTGATTACCAGGGCACCTGGGTGACTCAGTCAGTTAAGCCTCTGACTTCGGCGCAGGTCAGAACTCACGTTCGTGGGTTTGAGTCCTGTGTCAGGCTCTGTGCTGACAGCTAGCTCAGAGCCTGGAGCCTGCTTCTGGTTCTGTGTCTTCTCTCTCTGCCCCTACCCCTCTCATGCTCTGTCTCTCTCTGTATCAAAAATAAATAAAACATTAAAAAAAAGTGATTACCAGATGCTTGGGAGTAGGGGCAATGGGTAGAAGTTGTTCAAAGAGAGCAAACTTCCAGTTATAAAATGAGTAAGTTCTGAGAATCTAATGTATAGCACAATGGTTATATTAATATTACCATATTATATACTTGAAAGTTATCAAAGGAGTAGCTCCTAAATGTTCTCACCACAGACACAAAAAAGAAGTGGTGATTATATGATGTGATGGAGGTATTACCTAATACTATGGTCAGAATGTTTTTGTAATATTTAAATGTTACAAATCAGTGCATCCTATACCTTAAGCTTGCACATCCTTACATGTCAATTATATCTCAATAAAGCTGGGGAAAGAAAAAAAAACTCCAACATCTGACAAATAGGAGTCTCAGAAAACAAAACCAGAGAAAATGGCAGGGGAAAAGGGAAGAAATTATCGAGGAGATAATAGAACATTCCCTGAAGCTTAACAAAAGATCTTCAGATTAAAATGGTCTATTAAGCGCAGAGGACAGTGATTAAGGATAAAAAAGCCTCATTCTCCAGAAATTTCCCAACACTAAGAACCGGAACAATACATTGAAAGATATCAGAGAGGAAAAACTACAGAAGGGCATCAACCAGACTGACCGGGCTGCTTGTCAGCACCGTTGAAGCTGGATACGCACTCTTCCAGCATGTTCTAGACCGCCAGCAGCAGGGTCCTCATCTGAGAGCTTATTCGAAATGCAGAATCTCGGGCCCCTCTGAGATCCATGCACCGGAATCTGCATTTGAACAAGATCCCTGGTGACCCGTATGCACGTGGACAGGCTAGAAAACAAAGGAGGATGATTTCATGATGTGAGGAGAAAAGTATTACGAGCTTAGAATTCTGTGCCCAAAGATCAGTTGAGCGTAAGAGCAGAATGAAAGCGCTTCAAGGCACAATACAAAATACAAAAATTTTACTATTTTGGTGAGCGATGTGGATAATGCAGGAGTCCATGCATGTGGGTAAGTAGGGGTGTTGAGGAAAATCTCTCTTCCTCCTTCTCAATGTTATTGTAGAGCTAAAACTACTCTTAGAAAATCTTCTCTTTGGAGGCTAATATTTAAATTACAGATACAGGGGTGCCTGGGTGCCTCAGTCAGTTAGGCATCCAACTCTTGCTCTCAGCTCAGGTCTTGATCTCAGGGTTGTGCATTCAAGCCCCGTGTTGAGCTCCATGCTGGGAGTGAACCTTACTTAAAAAAAATTGTAAATACATATCACAAATATAAAATAAAAATGTGATTATTAAACATTGGGAAACAGAAGGAAAAAGATTAAGTGAGCTAAATTCTCACCTTTCATTATCTTTCCTGACAGGATGTCCATAGACCTCACCTAAATTAAGACAGTGAAGGGGCGCCTGGGTGGCTCAGTAGGTTAAGCATCCAACTTTGGCCTAGGTCATGATCTCGCTGTTCCTGAGTTCAAGCTCCGCATTGGGCTCTGTGCTGAGAGCTCAGAGCCTGGAGCCTGCTTCAGATTCTGTGTCTCCTCTCCTCTCTCTGCCCTTCCCCCACTCGCTTTCTGTTTCTCTCTCAAAAATAAACAAACATTAAGAAAATTAACAAAAATTAAGTCAGTGAATTGTGATATATTATGTAGAGTTATGGAGGTAATCCACAGAATTGAAAACAGAAACAGGGTATTTTTTCTCCCATTATCCACTGGTTCTTTTTTAAAGTTGAGAGTTAGTGATTTGTTTTGAGGCCCCAGTGAAATATCCCCGTGCACTGATAGATTAGAATGACAAAAGCAAGCTCCAAAATGTTATTGTAATCACACACTGAAGGGTAATTTACCAACAGTGGCACTCCAGTGCAGATTATTTCTGGGCTGTAGGCAGTTTCCCTCCGTGCGCTCATTCAAGGATCCAGGCCACTTCCTTCTTGTGATTCTGCTATCCTGTGGGTCTTGAAACTTTCTGCATTTAACCAGTGGATGAAGAGGAAAGCATGAAAAAGGCAGTCTCTCTCCTTCAATGAGCTGGCGCAGAAAGGACCTCCTGCCCTTGGAGAGAACTAGTCATGGCCCCATCTAGATGTACAGAGGGCTTATCAGTGTAGTTCTTGGCAACATTTCTACACGATGGAGTGCTGGAGGCCCGCTCCGGCGGGTCCAGGGCTCCCTGAAGGGGTAGCGACAGACGAAAAGCAATGAAGAGATACTCACGCAGTTTCTTAATTGGTCCAGCCCAGAATTGTCTTGTCCTTATTAACTCCTGTATCTCCTGTATCTCCTCTGTATCCCTTGTACCTCCTCCTTAACTTCTGTATCTCCTGTCTAGCCAGGTCTTGGGCCTTTATTTATAGACTTATGACATCAAACGGTGGAACTTTTTACAAATAATTCTCAGTGATAAAGATGCTTTGAAAAGTACAGGTTTTACAGAGGCATTTCTTCAGAACTATTCTAATTACAATGAGGTAACTTACACATCATAGGATAACAGGATATTCTCAGTGAAAAGCAGATAACATACACATTTGTTTGAACCGTTAGGTAGTAAATCTTACAACTAAGAAGATAGGAGGATGTTTTTAGTGAGAAGCAGATAGCAAACACCTTTTATAACAATGCTAAAATTCAGTCATAGACAGGGCTAGGAGGCATTCTATTTGGCTCACAAGAGGAAGAATACATTCGTGATGGTTAGTAAGTAAACCTTTTGTCAACCTTGTTCTTTGATGTTGAAGGTGTAAGCCCATAGGCGCCCTAGACAAGCCGGCCTTTGCATATGAGTTTAAGTTGTAACTACTCTTACCTATCCTCACAATGGGCATCAAATTAGCATATGTATGCGCAGTAACTTGTGCCTGGCTCTGGTTTGTTTCTATTTCCTAAGTTAGGCTTTCTCTCTGGGCCAGGGTGAACATTATCTTTTAACCCCCTTCATTTCCATGTCTTAAGTTTGTGAAGCTCAATAGAAGAGCCTTTCCGACAAACATCTGCAGTGCCTTGCTTAACTTCCTCTTCATAGAGGTGGGAATATGCTTCCTCCCATGAGGTTTCTGGGGAATATCGGTCTGATTTGGAACATTGTGAGGCCTAATCAATAGCAACAGGCTTAATTTTACACGAGCAGTCAGTTAACAGAAGGAGATGCCAGCTTCCGTCACCTGTGGCAGGAGCCGTGCTACGTCTACCATTTCCTTACTGTGACCGTGTCATCCAGCAAGGCCGGTGCGGCTCCCAGCAATGGAGAGTGGGCAACAAAACATTTCTGACACGCTCTGTATTCAAATAGCCACGTAAAAATGGCAGGTACCCTTTGCTTTCTCAGCAAGGACATGGGGATTCTGGACACTGGAAAGTCAAGTGTCCTGTAGGTAGAAAGAATGGCGTAGAGAGCAGATTTGCTTTGGGTTTGTTGGAATATCTTTAAGTCTTTTCCCTTGCTCTGGCACCATTTAGCCAAACATCTTTTTGTAATCATTTTCTTTCATTCCGTAGATGTGTCTCTTGTAACTAGATAGCATGTGAAGAGAAACCGGACCATGTGCTTCTCTCCAGTGCTAGGTTAACACAGATGACTTTGAAGGGGCCATATAACCTCTCTAATCCTTGCTGTCCCCATCTGTAAAAGAAGGGACTTGGGTTTTGCTACATCTTTCAGTTCTAAATTTCTGCTCCTTTGTAATTGTGTCCATTGGTGAACTGATAATGTGGGGTTTCTGCAATGCAGGCTTCAGTGACCTGCGCTAGAAGTTTCCATGGAAGTGCAGCACCTCTGAAAATGCTCTTTACCGCCCCCACCCTGCAAGCTGCCCACAGAGCCATCACTCACCAGTAGTGAGGCTCAGAGAAAAATAGAGGTTGAGTGCCAGCATGGCGGCGAGGGCCCCGACACATGGTGAGAAATGTCCCTCAGTAACAGAAGAGAAAGGTTTTACAGAGCCTCCGCTCACGAGTCCTACCACAAAGGCCTCCCCAACAAAGAAGGCTGATCCGTTTTCCCAGGTCCTTGCAGTTCAGCAAGCAGTCTCCGTTCCCATAAGGGAGGCAGAACCGGTCAGTTTCATCTCACAGGTAGCATCTTTTCAAAATACGTGCACGGTGTAGACATCACAAAGGACAAAGAGGCATATGATGAGAAGCTTCCGTTCCGCATAGTCCCCACCTGCCCAGTTCTCGTTCCTCACCCCTGCCCCCTCCAAAAGAAATAACTACTCGTATTAGTTTTTTCTCATTTCAGAGATTTTTATCCATATGCATTCTTTTCCCTCCTTGTGTACATATATGACAATATTCATCATACACTGTTTGTGCTTTAATATATCAGGGAGTCATCTTATTTTCTGTACATAAAGGTCTCCCTCTTCATGTTTTATAGAATTCTGTCTATAACTTCCTTCACTGACTTTCTGATGATGGACATTTTAGCTGTTTCCTTTCTTCTGTGAACATGAACTATGCTTTTGCGATTTAAATAGAGTCGCACGTAAGTCACTTCACACGCTTGTGCGTGAGCAGAATATGTAAATTCCCCAGAGGGGGAGTTTTCCTACATGCTTTTCCCAACTATCCTTCATTGACCCACTTGAGAAAGGGGGGGAGGGGGAGAGAATTTATGATTGCAAATCGAGGGCTGTGAACAGCTTGCCTGCCCACAGGTGTGCTCTCCCTCTGTTGGAGCCGGATGGCTGTGAGGAGCACAAGGTCAGAGAGATTTCGTGACACGGGGGGCTGTGGGCTGGACGAGCAGAACAACTCCATGGCCCCCGGAGCGCAGGCCCAAAGCGCGGGGCTCCGTTGAGGTGCACTGGGAAGTCGCAGCCGCAGATGTGAGCCGAGGGCTCTGATGTCTGAGCGAGCACTTGTGAGCCGGGAGCCCACCGTGCAGCACCAGCCCGGTTGGAGGCTCCAGAAATAACCTGTGCATGCACATCGCAAGGTGGCCTTTGAGCCAGGTGGCTAGGAGGTGACACCACCAGTCAGGTTCCTGCCTCCCATATCTGGACTCATCGCATATTAGAATCAGGACAGTGGCGGAGATGCGGCCAACCTACCTGTCACTTAACCTTCAGTGAGAACAGTGGGCTGGTTTTGTTAAGGTGAAACAGCCCTGCTTGAATATCGTAAGTCATGAAATATATATTTTTTATTCCTATATTCAAATATAATGGGGATTAGTTACACTTATTTATGTTATATATTTATAGACTTTATATAATATATATTTATATTATATTTATATGTTTGTATATCTATACTATTTTTGAGAGAGAGACAGAGTGTGAGTGTGAGAGAGAGGGAGACCTAGAATCTCAAGCAAAGCAACCTCCAGGCTCTAAGCTGTCAACACAGAGCCTGATGTGGGGCTCGAACTCATGAACTGTGAGATCACGACCTGAGCCGAAGTCAGACGCTTAACCAACTGAGCCACCCAGGCGCTCCTGTATATCTATACTTTTTACTTATACAATATATATCACATATCACATGTAAATTAAAAAAATATATGTTTATAAATAATGGAGTTTTTTTCATATAATTTTAGAGCAGTTTTAGGTTCACAGGAAAATGTAGTGGCAAGTACACATATTTCCCTGATAGCCCCTGTCCTATAGATGCATGATCTTCCAGAAGGTTCATTTATTACAGCTGACGAACGTACACAAAACACCATTGTCACCCACAGTCCATTTTAGGGCTCATTCTTGGTGTTATACATTCTGTGAGTTGACAGGCATATTATATTCTTTTCTTTGTGCTACATTAACTCATTTAATTCTCCATAACTCCATGAGGTAGCTGCTACTCTTACCCCCACTCAGAGAACAGAAAACTGAGGCGCAGTAAGGTTAAGTGCCTTGCCCAAGATCACCTGGCCAGTGAGCGCTGGAATTGAATGTGAACGTTTGAACCTCAATGTTATGGTCTTAACCAGTAGGCTCAGCTGCCTCTGACTCGATCCCCTAACCCCTGGGACTCTCCTTCCCCTTGCCACCCCTTCTCCAGGTGAGAGTAAAGGGTTCTCTGTGTTCTCACTCTGCCTGGCTTCTCCAGAGCCTCATCGCCGGTTTGAGAAATCTTTGAGCAACTTCTGCCAGTCTCTGCGAGCAGGAGCCGCAGGTGCTGAAGGGCGGGGCTGTGGGTTAGCATGGCTGGGAGCCTGAAGGTTATGTTTTGGGGGGACAGAGGGGAAAGGGAGTGATGGACAGGGGAGAGGAGCAGGTGTGGCGGCCCTGGACTTGGGGCCAAAGAGAGTTCAGGCTAAAGGACAGTGGTGAAGATTAGAGGAGAGGAATATGGGAGCAGTGTCCTTGGGAGACTGATGACGATGACCAGGCAGCATAGGACGTGGTTCTGGGTCACAGCAACAACCAGGCTTTGCACCCATTCATGTACTTGTTATTTATACTCTCCTGTTATTTGAAGGGGAAATTCTCATAACTGGAGGGTCTTTTGTTTGTTGAACAGGGTGGTGGGGGAGGGGGATGGTATACACCTTTGGAAGAGCTTGAACACAACTAAATTGTTCTGCAAAAGGAAAGGAGAGAGTTTGGGAAGCCTAGAAGGAAGACGTAGAACTGTACTATCCAATATGGTAGCCACCAGCCACATGTGGTTATTGAGTGCTTGCTATGTGGCTAGTCCTAACTGAGATATGCTGTAAGTGCAAAGTTTGCATTGGATTTTGATGACTTAGTAGGAAAAAAAAGAATGTAGATTGTCACAGTAATCATTGTTTATATTGATCATATGTTGAGTGATAATATTTTGGATATTTAGAGGTAAATAAAATATTAAACTTAATTTTACTTCCTTTATGTTTTTCAACGTGACTGTACACATTTGAAAATTACATGTGTGATTCACATTATATTCCTCTTGGGCTGTGATGATCCAGAAGGAAGGGACAAGATCCATGAAGAGTCAGGACTGTAGAGGAAGGTTCATGAGAGAGAATCCTTGAAGCTGATGACTGAAAAAGATGTGCAGAAATTAACCAATGAGTTCTGGGGGGGTAAGGGAAGGGGTGCGGTATGCAATACAATCTCCTGCCCCTGCCTTCTCTGTGAAATCTTCAGTAAAATCAACACCATTTTTTCATTAAGCAAATTTAAAACAATTTCCTTAGGAGTATCTCGCGTTTAGGTGACTGGAAGGCTCTGGGTGTTAGAAAACCATGTTTGAATATCTGTATTTGGGGCCTCCATGGAATTAGTGGACTAGAAGAATGGTATGAAGACACCCTAGCTCTTTACATTCCTGTCAACATGTCCAATGAATTCTGAAGAATTTCCAGACGATCAATGAGTCATTTTGAAGAGAAAGTCAATTTCTTCTTTCCCCACATTATGTTTCTTTCCCTATTAACTTTTTACTAACATGACTGATTAAGAGAGTTGATTGTCATAGGAGGCTTTGAATCAATATGGGATTTCTGGCTCATCAAATTCAAATTCAAGTCACTGCCAATGTTGCTACTTAATTGTTGCCTAATGGATTTTGTTCTTTGGGAGTTGCGAAGCTGAAGCATCAAAAGCAAACCTATCTGAACTTACTCGTTTTAATCATCTCGTAGAGTCCTTGCATATCAGATTTGAGGTATAACAGAAAAAATATTTGAGGATGATGGCCAGCAGACCCCAGACTGCTTTCTTGATCTGTGAATTTAAAAAAAGCTTGGAAACAAGTATTTAATCCAAAGCTTCATGATTAGGATCGTGGCTGCTATTCTGGTGTGAACCTGAGAAGGAAAATGCTAGAGGAAGCTACAGATAACTTGAGGACATTGAAAGTAGCAAGTTACCTGGCTTTCTAATGAGCCAAATAATTTGTAAAAGTAACAGTAGCAGTAAATTTGAGGTGATGTGATCTCAAAGGAAAGACTCCATTTTAATGAGTGTTCAGTTCATCCCCAGCATGATAGTCCCCTGTCTCCATGTCCTTTTGCAGTAGGAAGTAATGAGCCTCTGAAAACTAACATAGCTGAACTGATTTTAGAGATTTACTATCTTTAACACTATAGTGCTGAGTAGGTATGCCTTTCTGTGTATTAACAGAAATGTCAGGACAATGAGCCAGCTTGTTTATAACTGGTATTTTAATACTCCTGAACTCCACATAATATAGCAACAGAGATCATAAATGTAGTGCGGAGTGAGGAAAAGAAGTTATATGGGGGCCTTGGTAGCTCAGTCAGTTAAGCGTCTGACTTTGGCTCAGGTCATGATCTCATGGTCTGTGGGTTCAAGCCTCACGTCAGGCTCTGTACTAACAGCTCAGAGCCTGGAGCCTGCTTCAGATTCTATGTCTCCCTCTCTCTGCCCCTCCCCCACTTGTGCTCTGTCTCTCAAAAATAAATAAATGTTTAAAAAATGTTAAAAAAAAAGTTGTATAGAAAAGGAGATTGTAGCAGAAAAAAAATGCCAAGTCCGTTAAACACTCAATACATATGGATCATGTAGATACGTTTGATTTTATTCTAGGTGCATTTCACAAAAATTGAGATAGACTGTTAATCGGCTTTGATTTCCAGAGAGCATTCCTTGAGTTTTCTAGAAAATTTGCAAGATATCCCCTCTGAGTTTCCATGATTGCCTTAAGTTATTTCCTGTGTTTTATTGAAATAAGAATGATAAATGAATGATTTGATTGTTGAAATGTTAGATGAAGAGCCAGACAATAAGGAAGTCTGCAGAAATTCTGAATTTTCTCTTTAATCAAAGGCTGGGTTGTGATCAGTGCTTTGGGGTTGGCACGACGGAATTAATCCAAGTAGATGAATTAAATTCCCTGCCCAGTTGGTGTTAGCCACAGTGATAGAGATTTCGAGGCGAATGAAAGTAATGAACCTGATTTTGCAGTAATCACATAAGAATGCATTCATTCGGATTGGCTCTGTCCCCCTGCTAACCTGCAAAATAAAAGGTTTATGGTAAAGATTGGCCATTGGCCAAACAATTTTTAAAGCCTTCTTTTGGAATTGACTTCAGCGCTCGAAGTCTTTTTAATAATCTTGGCTGGTGCACACCTTCATCCTTTAGGGATAGATTTGGTATTTGGAAAACATCAAATAGCATTCACAGCCCAATCTTGTAAATAAGGTGGATAATAAATCTGGATGATACCCTTTGAGGTCAGAAATCAAATATAATTAAATATAGAATATTGAAAACGATTTGCTGTTGGTTCACAACCTTTAAATTAACTTTGAAATCAGTTCCAATAGAGGAGTGGCCAAAGTGTTTTCGGCAAAGGCGGGGAGTGCCCTTGGAACATGTAAGTATAGAATCTGCCAAGGTGACTATTGTAAGCGAGGTACCCCAATTTAGATGTTTGCTTAAAAAAATCAATCACATCACTTTATAGGCTCGGTGAAATGTAATAAGAAAAACATGAACAGTGAGATCCAGACGAATCTACATTCAGCCCTTTCAGCACTGAGTGACCTTGGTCACGTTATTTAACCCATCTGAGCTGTTTCAAAATTAGCAGTTGGAGATAATAATTCCCACTGGGACCGTTGTGAGGGTAGAAACACAGGATGGAGAGCGCCGCGTGTACTGGGCTACACGCATAGTAGGGTTTGTGGTTACTTGATGGATTTGTTTATGCCCAGCCTTATTTCAAGATGATTAAAAACAGCTTAAATGCTTATTTTCCATCCTGACATAGACTTCTTGGTAAAGGATTAAGTACACCACATGCTCGAGGCATTTATATTAGCATCAGTGGTTTTAATTTTTTTTCTTTCTAAAAACTGTGTATTGATCTGTTAAATACTAATTATGGTATATGTAGAAAATGTGCTAATGAATCTCAAGTAGCATTTACAATGTATCAGACACCATTGTATATTATATATATTAACTCCAGGGGTGCCTGGGTGGCTCAGTCGGTTAAGCGTATGGCTTCAGCTCAGGTCATGATCTCACAGTTCATGGGTTCGAGCCCCGCGTTGGGCTCTGTGCTGACAGCTAGCTCAGAGCCTGGAGACTGCTTCGGATTCTGTATCTCCCTCTCGCTCTGACCCTCCCCTGCTTGCGCTGTCTCTCACTCTCTCTCAAAAATAAATAAAAAACATTTAAAAATTTATATATTAACTCGTATCATCCAATAACCCCCAAGATGTAAATACTATTCCCATTTTACAAATGATAAAATTGGATCATTTGCTCTAAATTATCTAAAGTCAGGGAAAGTGGTGATACATCACTAGTACGTGATGAAACCACGGTACAGATGGAGGCAGTCTGCCACCACACCTGTCCCCTTAACCACTACAATATCTCATTAAGTGTACAGATGATGACATCTTTAGACATAACTTTGATATTTGAAGAATATCAAGCACCATTCCTAGCCAACTCTTGTAAATAAGGAAATAAGGTGAGGGATAATCCTGTGATGGCAAAAATCAAATGACAATGTTAGAATAGAATATTGAGAACAATTTGAAATTTTGAAAGCTGGTGCAATGCAAAAAAGGAGTGGCCAAAGCATTCTGAGCAAAGGCATTGGCCTTGAAATATGTAAATATACAGTCTACCAAGGACGAGGACCCACCCACCTATGTTGGGCAGGTACTGAAAGGCAAGTTCAGCTGCAAGTGTGGATGACAGTTGAGTCCAGCAGGCATTCCATCATCTCTAAAGGACATGGCAACCATCTGTGAGTGGCCATCCAAGAAAGCCATTAGCATTCTTGACCCAGAAAATGGGGTATCCATGGTGTTGAAGCAGCCAACTTTGGGGCAGTCTGTGTACAGGAAAAGAAATCGAATCACTGGAAGGAAGATCAGAGGCCAGATCCTAGTTCTGGAGTGAGGGGGGAAAGCTAGGTCTAAAATTAGGATTGAATAGGGATGGGAGCTGGCTGAGCCTGCCGATGATAGACTAGAGCAATGAGGTCAAGTGGCTTCTGTTCTTGGAAGAGGAGAGACGTAGAGGCGGAGGTCCAGACAAGGCAGGCAGGCAGGCGGGCAGCCCTTTATGCCCATTATGCTTCCTGTGTGGATTTTCCATGTCAATTCCCTGATCCCATGTAGCCTCTGGAGAAGGAGTACAGTGGGGCCGAGAAGACACAGCAGAGCCTGGCATAGTATTTCCCATTAGGGTGCTGCCTTCATGAGGTTGACTGTAGCTCTCGTATTTATTGTTTTACGTCTGTCTTTAAATGATTTATTTATTTATTTATTTAGGTCACCTGCCAACATGGGTATCACACATTTGGTATCAGGGTCCTAGCAGGAAATAGATGGGAACTCAAATTAGATAATATGCAGATCGACAGAGAGTTGAATAGAGGGACCCCCACCTCCCTTACCACCCATAAGCCTGTAGAGGAGGGAAGGGAGCCGTCGTGAGAAGCCATTTGGGGTGGGCCCCCTGCAAGGGAAACTGAAGATGTCCAGCCCGCATGTTCTCTGCAAAGCAGAACGGGGTCAAGGACACAGCCTTGAGTTCCAGCCACAGAGACTTCACCCTGGTTGACATCTGGCCATTCAGCAATACTCCTTGGGTTCAAGTGTGCGGGGGACCAGCCCACACACCCCAGTCGAAAGGTCTCGAGTAGGGGGTTGGTGTCGGCGCAATATCTATAAAAAAGAAGACAGACAACGTGAATGGTGGAAAAGCCACACTTTACTGAGATGGCCAGGGTCTTATAAACCATGGGTGATTACATCATTTCTTCAATGGTTACATAGTTCAAGGTCTTTGAAGTGAAGACATGCTCCAGAAAGGGTCATGCTTAACAGGACAGGTGTAAATAACAGGAATTATTAAGTCATTGCAAGAGAGGGATTCCCTAATAATAGTCTGGCTCCAAGCATGAGATGAGCCTGAAGAATTCAGTGAGGAGATTTAATTTTTCTTAAGGCCCCTCATCAGTTATGCATGGGCAAGATGCTTATCCTTTAATAGGCAAATCTTTTGGCAGAGGATTGTGTTAACTCCCAGCAGCAGACCGAGAGCTAGACAGCAAAGTAAGGGGAGGGCTGGAGCCACTGACTGACCCAAGTTGATTCAAAGCCTAAAAGTATATGCCTCTTTGCAAAGAAACGAGAAAATCATAGACAGGATGAATAGAAGCCACATGCGCGGTCCAGGAAGCCAAATGTTGTTTCACAGTTTTTCGACTTGTTCCGCAACTTCCCAAATAGTTCTCCTGCGTCCTGGAGGCAGAGCCGTCAACTGTTGCTATGCAGGAGGTTTTTTGGCCTACTGGGCTCCAACACAAGTGCTCAAAGCGCTCCGAAATAATCACCAGTACTGTCTGTCAAGCCAAGCTTCACAATTTCAGGTACACGAATATCAAGGAAAACAAAATAATATTTCATGGGGTAAGATGTGCTGTGTGTAAGGAGGCCTTTCCTGACCATGTGAACCTATTTAAACCGGAAATGATTTTAGGAAGGAGACACGTGTGTTCTGTATCCATCTTAGCTCCCAGAATCATTACACTTAATTTCCAAATGAATCAAAGGAGATTAAGCTTTAATGAACTTGATTTTTTAAATTTCTGTCTTCTATCTGTCACCTTTGTAAATAGATGCATTGAGTTCAGAAAGTTGATGATTTGCATGAGGTTCTTGTTCTGCCTTGGAGTCACAGTTGGTCTAACTTCGAGAAGGAAAACATATTTATAGAGTAGGGATGGTGGATAGGAAAGAACACCTGGACGTTCTTATTCTGTCACCTTTTTTTTTTTTTGATGAGAGCCATTAATCTCCCAGCCTGGGTGGATGGGGTGTGTGTGTGTGTGTGTGTGTGTGTGGGTGTGGGTGTGCGCGCGCATGTGTATGCATAACAGCACTGAGGGCACAATCCTGTTGAGCAACCAGAACTATTTGTTGCTTTGGAGATGAATATGTTACCACGGCCTCAGGGTCGTCGGCAGCCCCTGCACTGGCTCGGTGGCAGACATTGTGTTGACAGGAAATGTATGTGCGCAGGTGGGTTAGGACAGGCTACGGTTCAAAGAAATAGGACTTTCCTCCCAACACGGACAGGAGACAGTGGGCAACATTCCTTAAGTCCACGGGAGCTAACTGTATTTCTTAAATACACACAAAAATAGAAAACCATATATATGGAATCATATTGTTCTTTCTAGTTTTTTTCTCCCAGGGGAGAGGATGGGCAGTATCGTCAGTCCTGCTCTTTCCCTGCATCTCTGCCCCCTGCCCCCACAGGTGTTCCCTCCACCTGCATCACTGCCCCCCAGACCTTCTGTGTGAACCACCTGATATGACTCCGTCTGTTCTTCTTCACCCTGCATTTTGTCTTCAGTCAGACCTGTTTTCTAAAACTACTTCTGAAAATGTTAAGAGGGACAGTCTATTGGAAGTTCTTAGCAATGACTCCTGAAGGACAGATCAACCGAGGTCATTGACAGGCTTCCCTTCCATCCATCTCAAGCCAACATGAGTCTCAGCTAACATTCTGAGATGTGTGAATTAGCTGCTGAATTGTGAAAAGTTCTATTTATAAATGGTGCACTGCAGCGGAGTTCCTTTCTTTTGTTAACCTTTTCTAGCTGGCCATAGAACATTCCAGAACTAGGGGCTAGAAAGGCACCCGTGCTTCACTCCTGGCAGCCTAGATGCCCTCCCTCCTGCAGCGAGGACACCACAGCATTCCCTCTTCGTGTTGGGTGGGGACTCCACCGTGGGACTGTCTTGCCTCTGTCTTCCAGGTCACACAACATTTTTGTATAAAGGGACTGATTTTCCTCACCCAGCTGCTCCTCCTCCCTTTGCCCTAGCCTCCAGAGGCACAGGGTTCTAATCAAGGTCATTGATGAGATGAAGGCACTCTTGTCCCAGGCCTCAGTTCTCAGGATGCTTATGGACTCATGAAATTAGACCCCGTAAGAACAGCAGCACTCATATGACTCACTAAGGGGAGACAGTTGTGGTGGTTGTTTTAACTGAAGGCTCCTTCGGTAGATTGAACCTATTCCTTTTTGTACTTATCGGCAGGTATTATCATTGAGAGCGGTCTGCCCTTGAAGGCTGGGACCATGCTTCAGAAACTCTTATATGCTCTTTGCCTTTGCACGGTACCTGATATGAGTCTAATAAATGCCAACTGGATCAATACATTCAAATGTAGGAAAACACTGGATTACTAGAATTCTTTGGGAACTTAAAGAATCAGAAGAAGGTAGAGGAAGTGCACCTGGGTGGCTCAGTTTGGTTGAGCATCTGACTCCTGGTTTCAGCTCAGGTCATGATCCCAGGGTCGTGGGATCTAGCCCTGCGTCGGGCTCCACGCAGAGCCTGGAGCCTGCTTACAGTTTTCTCTCTCTGTTTCTGCCCCTCTCCCAGGCCTATTCTCTCTTTTTTTCTCTCTCTCTCAAATAAAAATAATTTTTTAATAAAAAAGAAAAGGTGGAGGAGGTGCATGGATGGATGAGGGCAGCAAAGATTCAAGGCTGAGCATGCCAATGGCTAGAAGGCTCCAAATTGAGGGCAAATAGATTTTTTTCCTTTTAATCACTAAAAATTCATTGACTACCAACTGTGCACTCTTTGT
The DNA here is from genome assembly GCA_004023845.1 of Helogale parvula. Classification (NCBI taxonomy): domain Eukaryota; kingdom Metazoa; phylum Chordata; class Mammalia; order Carnivora; family Herpestidae; genus Helogale; species Helogale parvula. The sequence continues at coordinate 69,790 of PJEM01004713.1, forward strand.
GCTTGACACTGGGGAATCAAAGATAAGAAACAAGTCATCTCTTCCTAAGGACTTCATATTTATAAAGAATTGTTGCTTAGTGTGACAGGGGCTAGGCTATAATTTATATAATTATATACATATTTATCTCACATGTGATATATATAATATCACATATATATGTGATATATACTATATATACAAGATATATATTCTATATATACAAGGTGTGTGTGTGTGTGTGTGTGTGTGTGTACACATATGACAATAGACAAAGTAAAGTGGGACAAAGTGAGGAGTTCGTGAAGCCCCATCACTCCCCGGACTGAAACCAGGCCGCGGCACAGAGTGTACCTGAGAGGAAACCCCACTCTTCACCAGGAAGCACGAGGCCCGGCTTTGCCAGGGCTTTCCATCTCCCCAGCCCCATTTCCACCCGCACCACCCCCCTCGCACGCACAAACTTTGCTTCTGCCCTTGAACGTACCAAGTGCCTTCTTGCCTCAGGGCCCTGCCCTCAGATTTTACACGGCGGCCCCCTTCCTGATCATCCGGGCCCCAGCACAAACGTCACCTCCTCTGGCCACTTTCTACGTAACCCCCTCTTCTTGGTCACCTGCTATGCCTCTTCCATTTTATTTTCTTCATAAGATATTTCACTATTTGGAACTAGCCTGTTTATTTACACAATCTCTGTCTGTTCCCCTCCCCTCCCTCCCTCTCCCCCCCCACCGCCCCATGCACTAAAGTGGAGGCTTCGAGAATCAGAGGAGCCTGTCTGTCTTGGTCACCACGCTGCCCCAGTGCCTAGAACATTGCCCAGAGGCTGGCATGTCACAGACAGTCCTCGGGCGTGAACTTGCTCTGGGGAAGACAAGGAAGATGCACCAAGCATAGGTGAAAATACGCTGAGACCAGGGGAGGCGGTGAGGGTCAGCGTTGGGGGGATAGCACATGGGTGCGGGCGCTGGTGCAGTGTGGCAGCGAGGCTGGAGGAGTGATGTGGCTCTTGGGCTTCGTTTGCCTGGAGTAGGACTCAAGAACCCAGAGCTCAAGCTGGACAACGGGGGTCACGTGCCATTTCCAGCAGCTCCATGGCTTATGTGACCCGGAGCAATCACCCAGCCCCACTGTGCCTGCAGTTCCTCGGTTTTAAAGTTTATTTATTTATTTATTTTGGCAGAGAGAGAGAGAGAGAGAGAGAGAGAGAGAGAGAGAGAGAGAGAGCGCGCGCACAAACAGGTGAAGGGAGGAAAGAAGGAGAGACAAAATCCCAAGCAGGCTCCGTGCCAGCAATACAGAGCCTGACACAGGGCTCGAACTCATGAACCGTAGGATCATGACCTGAGGTGAGATCAGAAGCCAGACACTTAACTGGCTGAGCCACTCAGGTGTCCCCATTTCCACAGTTTTAAAAGAGCCAATCACTCTCTCTAGGAAGAGAGTAGAAGGGGACTCCCTTCATACACTAGAGTGAGGATTAAAAAGTGATGGGGTATAAAATGCCTACCGATCCCTTGTATGGTTAGCTAAGCATTCGGACTGTGCACCAGAGGGGATCATTCAAGAGTCTGAGAGATGGGGTTATGGGCTTCAGATTTGTATTTTGGAAAGATCATCCAGCTAGCCACAGGGTTAGCCCCCTGGAGGGGCTGAGACATTAGTCAAGGAAACAATTGTGTAAGACAGACAGACCGAGGCAAGGCGGCGGCAGTGAGGCTGATGCAGGAGGTAGGAAGACAGTGGACACCGTCATCAGTTTGGGGAGGGAGGCGAGGGGATGAGACAGGTCAGTAATGATTCCGGGATTTGAGCTGGGGCCACTAGGGGCGCTGGTGATGCCATCCGCCCATGCAAGGGATATAGGAGAGGGCCCAGTTTAGGATCCTGGTGGGGAGGGAGGGTGGGAAGGCACGGTTTGTTCCACCGTGTGAACTCTGGGTGGAGCAACCTAACAAGGAAACCTCTCATCTGCCTGGATAGGAATACGGGGCTAAGACGCTTAGCTCTGTATACACTGGTACTTAGTAAATACTAGCACTGAATAGTTAATGTTCATCTTTGCTTTTTAGGCACTTACCATGAGAACGGTCTTGGTCCACATTTGAGTTTTCCCCTTTAGATCTAAGTAGAACTACTGAGGGGAAGTAAGTTACTTTTTAAAGATTTTAATTCACCTTGCCAAGTCACTTTTCAAAAAAGATACATATTTCCACAATAACCCGGGATTTCCACCACAACCTGGCCTCATTATGTTTTTTATAAACACCACTCCCCAAACTCCCAGGATCCAGGGAGAAGTCCGTTCATGTGCTACCAGTGGACCTGGCCAACACCATCAGTTCCGTCCTTTGGAGCTGCAAAGTGCCTTTGTCTCTTTGTCTTGGGGAAATCCCTAAGTCAATGTCTGCTATTAATTAGCGCGTTGCCAATACCACAACCCAAACTATATTCTTGAAACAGTGACAGTGAGTGAAATATAAACACTCCATGGGAGAATGAGGACCATGCACGTAGAACTCCACGGTTCTATACATTATTTTAACAGTATTTCCCCCCAAAGAATGGGCTTCTTGTAACTGTCTTTGCCGTGATTTTGTGTACATACGTGCATGGAAATCCCATTTCCTTTGAATCAGTAAGGCACTTGTTTGCCATTTTAACCCAGAATAAACTAAAACTTCTTTTTAATGCATATATCAATAGATGTTCATCGGTAAAAGCTATTTTCACGGGAGATGGTGTTTTGGGCAATTCCGCATGTGGTTATCATGAGTCGCTGCATTGGCCATTCACACGCTTTGGATGCTTATTACTGTAGATCTAACACTGACCACACACAGCTGACATATGTCAGGAAAATGGTACCCAGGGAAGCGTGGTGTGTTGGACATTCCTTTCTGTGAACACCTGATCTGTGTCCATCAGACTGAGATTTGTACATTAGTTTTTAATTTGTTGTCTTTTCCAGAGGAAAATGCAGGCACACTGTTCTCCATGTGCTGTATTGAACAGGATACCTGTTTTGTATTTTCCATGATCCACGCTAGGCCACTGAATCAGGGGGACCTCAGTACCAACACCTGCCTCATCTGTTCAAAGCATTAACTATCCATCCAAGTGTGAACAGAGCCTCATACTTGCTTTTGGAGAGTTTTCTCATGCCTAGTCCTAATTCCTGTTCTCAGGCGTCCATGAGGAGGCCATAATTTTTATGAGGAGACTGGGTCTCCTTTGTATGAAATGGGACTCTTGTCAAGGAAAGCAAGCAATACGGATTGATCATCTCTAGTAAACCATAAGTGTTTGCTTCCCATGCGTCCATCGGCTGAGGGGAGGGAAGGGGGTGGATCCACCAAAGAAGGGGAAAGAGGATATTTCTACTTGAAAGTGAACTTGGTAGCTCCAAAATGCCCTCCTTACTGCTGAGGCTGTCATAGTGCTGGAAGGAGATTCCCGTGGTTGGGGTGGGGAGCCGAGGAGAAGATAGTCCACTGCAATATTAGAGAGTCAGTCAAATGTCCCTGGTCCTCCTGGAGCTTTCCGCCAGCTCCATTAAAGAGTTCATGTCCTCAGGCGCCTGGGTGGCTCAGTCAGTTCAGTGTCCGACTTAGGCTCAGGTCGTGATCTCGAGGTTCATGAGTTCCAGCCCTGTGTCGGGCTCTGTGCTATCAGCTTAGAGCCTGGAATCTGCTTCAGATTCCCTGTCTCCCTCTCTCTTTGCTCCTCCCCCGCTCATACTCTGTCTCTCTCAAAAATGAATAAACATTAAAAAAATTAAACAAAAGAGTTCATATCCCATCCATTCTGTGCAATTGTAACGTGCGTTCTCCCAAAGAGCGCTCTAAGAAAAGCCCACTTACTATGGAACCCATTTCCTGCAGGTGTCCTGAATTTGTTGTTCTGTACATCCTTTATCTTTATTTCCATACACTGGACACATTACGCTATAAATAAGCATAATAATATATGATAAGAATAATTGAGAGAGGTTGAAACCAAGTCTGTCTCTAACTATAGGTTTCTCTGGAAATAGGTAAAGAGACATACCCATATATGTTTTTAATGTTTACTTACTTAGAAAGAGAAGGAAGGGCAGAGAGAGAGGGAAAGAGACCAAGCAGGCTCCATGCTCAGCGTGGACCCTGATGCAGGGCTCGATCCTACAACCATGAGATCATGACCTGAGCCAAAGAAATCAAGAGCTGGGTGCTTAACTGACTAAGCCAC
>PJEM01004713.1:74098-147043 GCA_004023845.1 Helogale parvula
ACTCACACAGATTTGGGAAACCCCACATCTTGTGTCTCCCTCCTAGATTATTCACAATGAAAAGTCAACTCTAAGTCAGCATTTCCCAAACTTACTTGACCACAGAGTCTTTCGCCCTGTGGAACAGCTGTAGGAAATGAGCGAAATGAGTGGGCTCTGGCAGCAGAGGCTCAGAGAATTAAGCCAGCTTCCCAGGTAACACATCCAGGAATGACAGACAGGACAAGAGCCCTCTGATGGCAGCCAGCCTGCCTCCGCATGGCTGTACACTTGTATTGATAGCAATAGCTCAAAACATTTCGAGATGATTTTTCCCCTTGAAATCTATTTAAAGAACCGTTTCTAAAGTATCTAGGATCCTAGTTTAATTTGGAGAGATTTATCCCGTAGCAGATGGAAAATGTGTCAATTGGCCCATTCAATTCAGCAGTACTCTTTATTCATATGCATCAGAAATGAACCTGAATAGTAAGCCGAGTGGAGGGGAAACAAAACGCTCACCAGGCTCAGGCTGAGGGGTGGGGAAGGGAGACAGCCAGTAAGCAATTAGACAAGGAGATATGTAATTACAAATTACGACACATGCAATGCAGAAAATGAACTACGTGCTGTCAGACTGAGTTTAAACTTGCAATCATTTTTTTAATTGACCCGGATTCAGAAAGGGTCAACAGCAGCTGTTTTTACGGTTTCCCTGGGTGCTCAGCCCAGAACGAGTGTGAAGCTCGTTAACAGCCCCTCCCCTTCTTGTCTTCCCAGCCGGGTGGAGCAAAATGAGAGCGCAGTGAGCCGGCCCAGCCTCTCTCCCAGCCTTGCCGACGCCCACCATGAACCACTCGGAGGGCTCCGCGGAGGTGGAGGTGACCGACGAGGCGGCGGGCGGGGAGGTGAACGAGTCGGTGGAGGCTGACCTGGAGCACCCCGAGGTGGAGGAGGAGCAGCAGCAGCGCCATGCCGGGCGGCCCGGGCGCGGGCGCGCCGTCGAGGACCCGCGCGCCCCGCCGGGGCGGCAGCCGCAGGAGGAGGAGGAGCGCGGGGAGTGCCTGGCGCGCTCGGCCAGCACGGAGAGCGGCTTCCACAACCACACGGACACGGCCGAGGGCGACGTGATCGCCGCGGCGCGCGACGGCTACGACGCGGAGCGCGCGCAGGACCCCGAGGACGAGAGCGCCTACGCCGTGCAGTACCGGCCCGAGGCCGAGGAGTACACGGAGCAGGCGGAGGCCGAGCACGCCGAGGCCGCGCACCGCCGCGCGCTGCCCAACCACCTGCACTTCCACTCGCTGGAGCACGAGGAGGCGATGAACGCGGCCTACTCGGGCTACGTGTACACGCACCGGCTGTTCCACCGCGGCGAGGACGAGCCCTACGCCGAGCCCTACGCCGACTACGGCGGCCTCCAGGAGCACGTGTACGAGGAGATCGGGGACGCGCCCGAGCTGGAGGCGCGCGACGGGCTGCGGCTGTACGAGCAGGAGCGCGACGAGGCGGCCGCGTACCGCCAGGAGGCCCTGGGCGCGCGGCTGCACCACTACGACGAGCGCTCCGACGGCGAGTCCGACAGCCCCGAGAAGGAGGCCGAGTTCGCGCCCTACCCGCGCATGGACAGCTACGAGCAGGAGGAGGACATCGACCAGATCGTGGCCGAGGTCAAGCAGAGCATGAGCTCGCAGAGCCTCGACAAGGCGGCCGAGGACATGCCCGAGGCCGAGCAGGACCTGGAGCGCGCCCCCACCCCGGGCGGGGGCCGCCCCGACAGCCCGGGGCTGCAGGCGCCCGCGGGGCCGCAGCAGCAGCAGCGGTCGGCGGGCCCCCCGGGGGGCGAGGCAGGGCCGCGGTACAGCAAGGAGAAGAGGGATGCCATCTCGCTGGCCATCAAGGACATTAAAGAGGCCATCGAGGAGGTGAAAACCAGGACCATCCGTTCGCCTTACACCCCCGACGAGCCCAAAGAGCCCATCTGGGTCATGCGCCAGGACATTAGCCCCACCAGGGATTGTGACGACCAGAGGCCGGTGGATGGAGATGTAAGTACGCGTGGGTTCGCTGCGCGTGTGGCCTTGCTTGCCGCCGGGAGATGAGTTCACGGGAAAAGGGGGCCTGGGGTGGGGGGACGCCAAAAACGCGCCCACCTGGAGCCTCGGAAGCAGCTTGCGTTTAAGTGCACCTGGGTGAAATAGGTGGACCGGAGTTTAAGTGTTGAAGGCACTTAAAGAGATGGTTGTAAGTCAGTGGTTCTCAAACTGTGCTTGGAGCGCTAGTTCAGAAATCGATTTCTAGGCGTATCACACTTCTCATTTCTCACTTAGAGGGCCCTGGGGTGGGACATGAGAATTTGTTATTTTATTTTATTTAAAAAACTTTAAAAAAATTTTTTTAATGTTTATTTTTGAGACAGAGACAGAGCGTGAGCAGGGGAGGGGCAGAGAGAGAGGGAGACACAGAATCCCAAGTGGGTTCCAGGCTGTCAGCACAGAGCCCGAGGCGGGGTTCAGACCCACAAACTTCGAGATCATGACCTGAGCCAAAGTCAGACATTAACCAACTGAGCCACCCAAGGGCCCCTTAAAATTTTTTTTAACATTATTTATTTTTGAGAGACAGAGACAAACCATGAGCAGGGGAGAGGAAGAGAGACAGGTAGACACAGAAGTGGAAGCAGGCTCCAGGCTCTCAGCTGTCAGCACAGAGCCGGAACCCACATGAACTGTGAGATGATGACCGGAGCCAAAGTCCGATGCTTAACTGACTGAGCCCCGCAGGCACCCTGAGAATTTGTAACTTTAGTGTCAAGTAAAAACCAAGTCTGTTTGAACAAGGAGAGACTTGATCGGGAAACGCTTTTGCAAAGGGGAGAAAGGTTCTTTTGTAACAGGACAGGATGGGTCCATAGCAATAGAAGAACGTCTGACTATAGGATCTGCATGGGTCTCTGGGGCTAGGGGAGAAAGAAGGTCTCTTTCTCCAGGGAGGAGTAAAGTGGGCTGGAAAGAAGGAGGCATAGGGAACAGAGATGAAAAGCCTGGCCTGAATGCTCTGCAGAAGAGAGTATGTTTTAACTGGACGCCAGCCTGTTCTCAGGCCCTTGAGGAAGGGTTGTAGGGTGTGCTAAAAGGTCAAGGACCTGCAGGAAAGCGAAAGGCAAAGATTAATTAATGGACATTTTGTTCTGACTAATGGGCAGTGAGCTAATCATTTATCAGGCAAAGAAAGTGAACTTGGAGGGTCTTTCTGGCCTTGTCACAGGTAAACAAGGGACACCTGTGAGTCTTAGGTAAGTCATATGGGGGGTGGACTTTGCAGTAAGCTATTTCAGAACACAGAAGGGTAGCGGGAGGTTTCCTTAACCTTCGCTGTTTTCCGGAATTACAGGGCTCAGGTGAAGGTCAACAGTGTCAACTAGGAGGGTCCTGGGTGTGCTGATGCTCCAGGCCACAGGACCACAACCTGAGAGCCACTTTCTTAAAGTCATCCCTCAACAGTCGGGAACCGCCATCATGGCATCTTTGGAGAGTATCAGGGGAATCCTGAGCTTTTTCCTGCCAGGAGTTTCTGCCCTTTTTCATCCACTGTGACTTTCAGGAAGGGAACCGGGGCACCTTTTCCCCAAAAGTCTTCTCTGGGGTTTTAAACTGAATTGTGCTTCCTTGGGAAGACATATGGAAAGCCCTTGGTCCCCCTGCTGACATTTTATTTTCCAATTATGAAATATCTCAGAAATTTGATAACATGGCGAGCTTGGATGTCACAGCCCATTCAAAATAAATCGAGAAGGCTAACCTTTGTCTCCGCAACCTGGCGCTAAAGCTTCTCTATCCTCTCTCACTTTTCCATTCGCTTGAATAATTTCTAAGCACTTTCATTTAAAGTGGGAGCTTGGAATAAAAGAAAGGTTAGGAGGTTAAATTCAGTTTCATTCAGTTCTGCATTCTGTGATTGCACCCGGCTATTTCTCAGTCCATCTTTTGGAGTGAGAAGCCATTATTGGAAACTGTTTGTTCATTCGACTTACGCGTGAAGGACTGTGGAGGTCAGAGGTATCTTTCACCTCGTCTTTAAGTAACAGTCAACATTTGCTGCTGGCTGATTAAATCGCTGGCACCTTTCAGGAAAGGTGGGAAACTGGTTCGGAATGGATCTGCGTCCTCCCCAGCAAGGGGGCAGCATTGGGCCAGTTAGTTCAGCGATGCTCTGTGCCTCTCCTCTGTTGTCCTGGCTTCACATGCCAACAGTTAAAGATAGGTGCACTCAGGTGTAGACTTCCCCTTGACCTCCAGTTGCCGCCAGGTTCCTCCTGGCGAGAAGGGAAATACTGCAGCATTTAGCAAATGTAGTGGAAATGGAGTGAGTTTTCAAAAGTAAAGAAGCGGTAGGGGTGCCTGGGTGGCTCAGTTGGTTAAGCATCTGACTTTGGCTTGGGTCACGATTTCGTGGTTCGTGAGTTCGAGGCCTGCATCGGGCTCTGTGCTGACCGTTCAGAACCTGGAGCCTGCTTCAGATTCTGTGTCTCCATCTCTCTCAGTCTTTCCCCTACTCACCCTTGTCAGCCTCTCTCTCCCTCAAAAAAAAATTAATAAACATTAAAAAAAATTTTTTTAAAGTAAGGAGGTGGCAAGAGACTGGGTTCTACATGCTTTTAGAAACTCGGAAAGCCATCTGAAAAGTTGCAAGACCATTAGGTCCAGACGCTGTCTTCTTTCTCGTATACATTAGCTCCCTGATGTAACAGACGGCACCCCATGGTCCCTGCAGCCTCACAAGGAACCCACAACACAGCCCACATTAGGGGTGGGGCTTGCTTTGATTTATTTGAATTTATTTGATTTATTTGTTTCATTCAAAAGCTAGAATTAATGATTGGATATCGGATGATGCTTTAGAAATTCACACTGTCAGAAACTCAGCTTGATGGTCAGAGGTCGGTGAGTAGGGCTTACTAGGTTATGAAGAGTTAATACAAAGCAAAAGTCAAAATGTGTGCTTTATTTAAAATATTCTGCCTGTCATTTTTAAGCTGTGTGAATTTGTGGGTTTTATTCCATCTGTCCTGCCATGTTCATAGGAAGGACCTTCGGGGCTCCTGGGTGGTTCAGTTGGTTGAGTGTTCAGCCTTGGCTCAGAGCATGATCTCACGGTTCATGAGTTCAAGCCCCGCGGAGGGCTCTTTGCTGTTGGCGCAGAGCCTGCTTCGGATCTTCTGTCCTCCTCTCTCTGCCCCTCCCTCGCTCCTGTGTGTTCGCTCTCGCTCTTACTCCCCCTCCCTCTCTCTTAAAAATAAAACATTAAAAAAAATTTTTTTAAAGAAAGGCCTTCATTTCTTACCTCTTTGATGGCATCATGAGGAGAAAATAGAAATATATGCATTCTGTTGATTTCCATCTTAGCATCAAGAAATATGTACTGAATGCTGTCTGTGTCTGCTATTATAGAAAACGAAAAAGCACTGTTAAAAAAGTGTGGTCGGGAGTCTGCCTGGAAAGTACTTGTTATAAAATACAAATTGCTGCCTTTCCTTTCCAAATTGGAATGGGGGGAGGGGAGGAGGGGAGGGATTCGCTTTCGTTTTATTTCATTTTGTAAATCCTCCCTGTGATTCTGAAGCATATAAAAGATTAGGAACCACCCATTCACTGGAAGCCAATGTATCATCTGGGCAGTTTCCCCATGTGAGGTCTGTGGTTTTGAGACTTGACTACATCGTTTATTAGCTCAGGTATGATGTTAGCAAAGGGACTGTCCCCTTGTGGTCGTGGTCAGCTGGCCTGGACGAGGCGCCTGGGGTTTCTTGCTGTAGTAGCAGTGCGTTGTCAAGTGGCATGCTGGGAAACTACAGTGAGCAAATAGGAGGAAAGAAAAACTACCTGCATTACTAACTTGCCAGAGGTGACCGCTGACAGCTGCGTCCGCTTTTAATACCCCTTCTCATTCCCTCGGACTTGAGCGCCTTGCTCTCTACTAGAGCAAAGTGGCATTTGGTTTTGCTTTTTCAAATTTTTTCAGTGTTTTCTTTCTTTTTCTTTTGAGAGAGACAGAGCATGAGTCAGGGAGGGGCAGAGAGAGAGGGAGACACAGAATCTGAAGCAGGCTCCAGGCTCTGAGCTGTCAGCACAGAGCCTGACGCGGGGCTCGGACTCACGAACTGTAAAATCATGACCTGAGCTGAAGTCAGAGGCTTAACCAACTGTGCCGCTCAGGTGCCCCAAAGTAGCATTTGTTCATGAGCGTCTCGTGTGGAATGCAAAGTTGGGATTGCTCATTAGCCAGAACTTGAACATATATTAGGGCTCAGCACTGATTGAAAATAATTGTTTTCGGGGGCTCCTGAGTGGCTCAGTGGGTTAAGTATCTGATTTTGGCTCCGGTCATGATCTGGTGGTTCGTGAGTTCACACCCCATGTCTGGCTCTGTGCTGACAGCTCAGAGCCTGGAGCCTGCTTCAGATTCTGTGTCTCCCTCTCTCTCTCTGTCCCACCCCTGCTTGCACTCTCTCTTTCTCAAAAATAAACATTAAAAAATTTTTTAAAAAAAGAATAATTGTTGTTGGAAAATTGTAACAATACTTAAGTGCTTTGCTTCTAGTAAATATTTCTCCTTTCCACGTATATTTGAAAACTACTTCCCAAAGCCCTTCTGGAAAAAATACCATTAACGAACGAATGACCAGTTCTGCAAAGTTTCATGGCCTACCAGTCTCTGTTTAGCCAACGGAAATCATTCTGGGGGGCACCTGGGTGGCTCAGTTGGTTAAGTGTCTGAATCTTGATTTTCAGCTTAGATCATGATCTCACAGTTCATGAGTTTGAGCCCCACATCGGGCTCTGTGCTGACAGTGCAGAACCTGCTTGGGATTCTCTCTCCCTTTCTCTGTCTGCCCCTCCCCTGCAGTCAGTCTGTCTGTCTCTCTCCAAAATAAATTATAAAAAATCGTTCTGAGTGGAGAACAGAGGCCTGGTGGCATCGGAGAGATGGGTAGTGGCAGGCATTCAATGTCATTCGGAGGCTTTTGGCAATTTTGAGTTGTGTTGTGCCGGTTGAAATGGTGTTTACCTCTACTCCCAAAGCTACCCTTAAAGGACAGTAAAATAATAAAAAGAAAGCCACAAGCAGCAGGAGACCGCAGGAGAGACGAACACAGTCCCAGGACACCACATGCAGACTGGCTCGTGGTGCTCCCTGGATGCACGGTTGTTCTCTTCTTCCGTCAGGCGTAGGGAGGACGGCCCCGCCCCCCGGAAGTCCGGCGCGGCCACCAAAGGGAGCAGTGCTGTTCGGTGCTCCCTCTGAGCCCGAGCATCTGCAGCTTCATGTGATGATGACGGTGTCAGGGGTCGTTAGATGGCAGAGCCTCTGTCAGCACGGGTCCCGCGGGGGGGGGGGGGGGCGGCCATGAGCAGCGCCCCCCGATGACCCTGGGGCCGTGTACCAAGAGAGGCATCAGCTTGTGTTGTTTGCAGCCTTGGGGACGTGGAGCGGTTGTGACCGCAGCCTGGCCTGAGCGACACTAATACGCTGATAGGTTTCAGTTGACTCTGCTAAGTGCCTGTTAGGCTCTGTGCCGTGGGTCCCCAAGGAAGGCTGGGGAGTTAGAGACCCCGCGTACCTCAGGTGGGGTGTGTGTGTCACTGGAGAAATTAGATTCCTTCTCCAGCCCAGGTGCCAGGCTACTCCCCTGGCCCCACAGGAGGTGGGAGGCTTACTGTAAAGGAAGGGGTGACTCAGAGAAGCCCTGGTCTAGGGACACGAGTCACAGCTGAAAACTGGAATGGGGCACCTTAAAGCACACAGGGCCTACCAAGCAGTGAGCAACGCGGAGAATGCCTTCGATTCATAGCTGTCAGGCTTAGGCGCCACCCGCCCCGGCCCCTTGCGGAAGGTTAGACCCTCCTCCCCACCCCCCCAGGAAACAGAGCCCTGAGCAGATGCCTACCTGCCAAACTCGTGTTTGGGGGTTTCCTGACAGAACACCTGGGTGCCCGTCTCATCACACCACGGTGAAGTTTCCTGCCTCTCCTGAATCTCCCAGTGGGCTTTCTGGGGACCCGCTGTCGTTAAATATGCGTGGACACCCAGGGATCACCCAGCATCTGAAGAATGTCTATAACATGAAAGACAAAGACACAAAAAAAGCAAACAGAGAAAGGAACTTGAAGAAATGAAAGCAGTGCTCAGAGCAGGAGAAAACTGTAAAATACTTACCAGTATCCTCAGAAAGGAGAAAATAAGGGAGCCATAGAATTACAATAGGACCCCATGGGGGGGGGGTCCTCAGTCAGTTGAGCCACTGACTTCAACTCAGGTCATGATCTCGGGGTCTGTGGGTTCAATCCCCACGTCAGGCTCTGTGCTGACAGCCTGGAGCCTGCTTCCTTTTGTGTCTCCCTCTCTGTTTACCCCTCCCCCACTTACCCTCTGTGTCTCTCTCTGTCTCTCAAAAGTAAATAAACATTAAAACAGAATCCCACCCCCAATTTTTTGACTAGAAAGTATGACAGAAGAAATATAAAATTTTTTTAATTTTAAAAATCTTTCAGTAGGAAGAAGACAAAATTGAGGGAATCTTCCAGAAAGTAGAACAAAGAAGGCAAAAGGAATGGAAAGAAAGTAGGAACATAGATAAAATGGAGAAATGATGAAACAAAATGTGAGAATTGCCTGGCAAAAAGATGCCCCTGGGTACCTAGACCAGTGACGTAAAAAAAGACTGCAGCAGGGAACTTTCAGAACAGGCGGAGGAGGAGAGGGTCCTGCAGGCTGGCCGACAGGTTAGAGCAGGTCACAAATGGTCAGGAATCACAGTGGTATTGATCATCTCAAAAGCAGTGCTAGAATCTGGCAGGCCTGCACACCCCTAATTTCCAGTTGAGTGTGAAGGTGGAATCGACATGTTTTCAGATACGCGGGGGTCCCAGAAAATTTACGTCCCATGTACCTTTGCTCAGGAGGCTACTAGAGGATTGCTCCCTGAGAATGGAAGCATAAATCAAGAAAGAAGATGAGGGGCACCGGTTGCTTAGTAGGTAAAGCATCCGACTGGCTCAGGCCGTGATCTCATGGTTTGTGAGTTCAAGCCCCAGGTTGGACTCTGCACTAATAGTGCAGGACCTGCTTAGGATTCTCTCCCTCTCTCTCTGCCCCTTCCCCACTTGCACTCGCTCTCTCCCTCTTTCTCTCTCTCAAAATAAATAAACTTAAAAAAAAAAGTTTGGGGGAACAGGGTCCCACACAGGAAAGAGCCAGAAGGACTCCTGTCTGTTCCGGGGTGATGGAGAAGGACAGCCCAGATGACAGCATGTAGAGGACCGGACCTGGGGGGTTTCCAGAAAGTCTGGGAGGGAGAGATTTCCTAATATATTTGTACCGAGAGGCATCTTCGATTGTTTTAGCAGAGTTTGGCATAAATTACCGATCAGTGCACAGAAAACGAAGCAAATGGAAAAACAGTGCAGTTGTTGGCACTAAAAGCAGTAGTTACACAGGCGAGAAATGCACTCGTGTTTTGCGTGCGTCTCAGCAGGGAACTGCATGTGCATAGTCTTCAGGGTATAAACCCCGAACATTGATTAACCAGAAATCAGGAAGCCGAGAGGAGGAGGGAAAGTAGAGTGTAAAAGAGGTAAATCCTAGTCTTTTATAGAGGACAGGAAAAAATGGCTAGAATGGAAAAGTCAAGGTGAGGCAATGTGAGTGTGGAAGCTCCCAGAAGGAACACTGAGAGACTTGGCAGTGAGGCCGTGGCATGAGAAGGAACGGGGAGACGGATGGCGGTTTTTGCCAAACGCCTGACTTTTCAAACTATAGTCATGCATTTCTTTGCCTTAAATTAAAAATGTAAAAGAATAGAATCCCTCAGAGACTGTTCGCTGTGCAGAGGGATCATCTCAATGTTACAATTTTCTTGAAAAAAGAAAAGCCAACACCTCTATATATTACGTGCACAGCGTATAGAAAATGAGCCGTATGGTCACCGTATCATATGGTGAGACACGTGTAAGGTTTTGTGTGTGTGAAGCGTGCACACTTCCATTTGGCTCACATCCACACACAGAAGAGTAAAGAAGGGAAAAGTAGGTCATGGTGAAGGCTGTGCTCCTTCGGATGGAAGAACGCTAACTAGGAAGTGGATTTGCACCTCGACCGTGAAAAGTTTGAAGAGTGGAGGCACTGTGGGCTTGATAACGGGCGTAGAGTCTGGAAACCACCGAGCGTGTCTGGGAGGGAGCCCAGCAGCGGTCCAAATTACCGCCATGGGAACTGCGCTGGCCAAGGTCAGATGTGGATGGCGCTCATTCCTCCTCGGATCTGTATACTTATTTAGGTTAATGGGCTTTTGGTTTGTTGTTTGTTTTATTTGGAGAGAGAACACAAGCGGAGAGAGGGAGAGAGAGAATCCCAAGCAGGCTCTGGACTTGAGCACAGAGCCCAATGCGGGGCTCCATCCCAGGAACCATGAGATCATGACCTGAGCCAAAATTAAGAGTCAGAGACTTAACCACTGAGCCACCCAGGCGCCCTTAGGTTAATGGTTTTTGCCTTAAAAGTGAAATGTGTGCAGGATGCCCTCCTTGACCAGTGTACGTCTCGCGCCCCGTTCTGCAAGGACCTGGCTTAGGACCAGTGCAGATTGTCCTGTCCCTGCCAGGGGAGAGTAATGCTCTAAGGAACAGAACTCAGTCGTCAGTAACAAAAAAGTGAGTCATTTTTCCGTGGACTGTGAGGACCCGAACTAAGTGGGGTAATTTTTTTTGAAAGAGGTAAAGATCTTACTGTTACAAACGTCAGAATGAAAAGGCTTGACCTTGAAATCCCTTTGGGAGCGCAGAGAATTCATTTCAGTCGTGAAAAAACAAAGGGGCATAGAGAGCACGGGCTTTGGCTCTCTCCCCCTGGATTTGAAGCCTCGTCTCTGATTGTTTAACTCACCTTTCGAGTTGTGCTGCCCCAGGGGGGTCCTGTCTACAGGGCTGAGCGAGTGTCTCCCCACTGATCAGGCCATCGCCGTGGCGGAATCACTGGGGCAAGCCCCTTGCCAGGCGATCCGCACAGCACAAGGCGCCGTCTCCAGTTGGGCTTTGTGCTCTGCGGAGTGAAATTAATGATGGGAAGATGGATTTTTTTTAACCCCCAGCCTCTAATCTTTCCTCCTGGCTCAACCCGCTCCCAGGAGGGCTCTTTCTCAGCTTCCTCACGGCTCACCTCACTAGCCAGTGCGCATGTGACACCGCTCTGAGGAATACAGGGAATGCGCCTGGGAAGGAAATGGATGATGTAGCCAGAGACAAATCTGTTTTCACTTTCCAGATCGAAACTCGGTGCCCAGGGCCGCAGTGGATGTGCCTGACCTGATCGCTTAATAAATTGGGGCTCATGAAACTTCGCAGGAGTCTTTATAGAAAAATTGTTAGCTCCCCCAACTGTGCTTTCTCTCGATGTTTTCTGATAAGCGGATTGGGGCCGTGGAGTGGAGGCAGGGAAGGTGCAGGGAGAGGAGCAGATATGTAGTGGATAATTGAATTCCATGGTAACCCAATTAAACCCGGGCCCTTGCAGTCCTGGGGAATTATGAAATGTGATTTATCTATAGACATGATCCTCTCCCGAATGAGACCCTCTCCCATTACAAGGCTAACTGTCAGCATGTTCTTAATACAGAATGCAGTCTCTCAACCCACTTGCTTAGAAACACGGTTTTCAGTGGCTGCTTTCTTGAGAATAGCCGTCAAGAGGGTTTTGGGATGACAGGCACTCGACTGTGTGCTTGGTGTGCCTAGTCAATTTCTCTAGTCAGTCAGGCCCTGCCTGCAGGGCACCAAAAACTTAATAAGAATTGTAGTGGATCAGGGGCACCTGGGAGGCTCAGTCGGCTAAGTGTCCAACTTGGGCTCAGGTTGTGATCTCATGGTTTGTGGGTTTGAGCCCCATGTTGGGCTCTGTGCTGACAGCTCTGAGCCTGGAGCCTGCTTCAGATTCTGTGTCTCCTTCTCTCTCTGCCCCTCCCCCTGCTTATGGTCTGTCCCTATCTGCCTCTTAAAAATAAATAAGCGTTTTTTAAAAAATTGTTTTTAAGGGTAGTAATGGAAGAAGATTCGGAGCAGGGCTGGACATTTTGGCCTCAGTTTTCTAGACAGAGTAGCTTAAATATCTCTGGGTTATGTGACCCAGGGGCCTCAGCCTGCCACTGGGCCAATTTGCCACATTTCACAGAACTTTGGAGGGCAGGTCAACCTGAATTTCTGATTCCCTTTGTCTTGGGCAAAGACGAAGAGATTCCCCAAGGAAGTAATTTCTTAGTGTAAATTCCAGGCATGACCGGACAGACCCCCCCCCGGACCGAGACCACATGGCTCCTTTGGCATGGAAGGCCTTCCGGCCCCCACCCCCTGGGCTCACCTCACTCACTGACCTGGTAGTTACAAATTCCAAACCTAATCCTGCTTACCCACACTTGCTCCCATGCCACACATCTTACCACACAGGCTCTCCCTTCTGTCCACACCGCAGCCCCATTCAGTGGAGCCCAGGCCCCATTCTCTAAATAGATAATTCCCAAGATTCCAAGCTTCCTGATTAGAATCTCCGGATCTTGGGTGTCGGATCAATATTTCTGAGGCCCGCTCAGAGTCGGTAACCACCAACTTAAACTGTGGACTACAGTCTAACACTTAATTCTTCATGATGTTACTTTCTCCTGTCTCGCACGCATGAGCCTGTTGCCTAATTCACTCTCAGTCGGCTGAAGACACCATGTCATGTCCTTGTCTTGCGTCAGAACACGTCCACAGAATGGACGCCCAGTAAGTGTTTGTTACATGTAAATCTTGCAGTTGACCTGCTGTGGTTACCTTGAGCCGCTTTCTTCCTCAAGCTATAGTTTCCTCGTTAGTAGAATGAGTTAGAGTTATTCCCCCCTGATGATTCATGAGAGAGTGTGATGTAGCAGACACAGAGTCCCCTGCAGAAATGTGACTTGAGAATCACGAGTGTGCGTTCGTTGCCTTAGTAGGTCAGAGCTCATTAAACATTCGGGGCTGGCCATTGGCGGACTGGGAATTAGAGGGAGCCGCCCATAGCACCCCTTCTCTGCGCTCGTGTTTCCCTTTGCTCCCCCGCGGCGCTTGGAGCCTGTGTGAGCCCTCACTGTGCTGCCCATCCTGGTCTGCACCGCGGTGACCCGAGTCCCCCCTTCCACCCTGGTCCTCCAGGGCTGTCCGATTAAGTCCCCCTGGACTGCTGATTAGTGATAATGGCAACATGCACCACCCCGTTCAGATAACATTTGCCTTTTGTTGGCGTCCTGCATTCCAGAGGCTGATTGGGGAAAGTATGTTGAGGCAGGAAGGCATTTGACACTACTTCGTCAGAAACCAGCCACTCTCCTGCCAAGAAGGAAATCCTGCCCAAATCCTGGGAAGTGAGGGCTCGATGTCAACACCTGCCCTGATCATGTGCACCTTGCTGCCCACTTTTTTTTTCTTTAACATTGAGAAAGATGATGGAGTGAGTGTGGAGAGGTGTCTGGACATCATCTCGGCCTTGATTGTCTTGAGTCACCTCCTCCTGTCTCCCCTCCCTCTTCCCCTGCCCTGAAATCAGCATCAGCCTTAGTGGATTTTTTTTAAACTGTTGCTAGGAAACTATTGACCAAGGTCAAGTGCACATGCTAATTCATTAAGACTTGTTAGCAGCATCTTATCCTGTCGACCTTGCGGTTGTATTGTCAAGCATGCAAGGGCAGATGAAACCATTGTTCTGCCGCTGAGCGAGTCTGTTTTGGGAAGGGTTATTTTAAACTGAGAGGTCGCCTCTCGCTGACCCACGCCTCCTCAGGGAGTTGGGGCCAGCCATAGTTTTTCCAGGATCTGGGTAGCAAGGGATGGAGTTGAGGTGGGATCTGAAGTTAAGTAGACAGGCTTTAGGAGGGATAGATGTTCGCTGAGGGCCTGATTTCCCCCAAGTGGATCAGTCCCTGGCTGGAAGAGATGTATCCTTGGCATGTGAGGGAGGGAGCCGTGATGGGGAGGGGCGTAGGGGAACATTGTCCTGGGATAGTTAGCTCTGTTCTGTTCCCATTTGTGTCCTGGTAAAGACTAGACTCTAAGCCTCCGTATCTCACAGTGTCCTCCTGGCCTGCCGTGGAAGCGTGTACATCGCAGTGTTGACTGTTCAAACCAACTTTGTTCTTTGTTTTATGTTCAGAAAAAAGTGGGGGGGGGGTTGGCTGGCAGACCCTCTAAGTCAGCATCCCAGAAGATTATCCAGTAGTATAACCTTAGAACAAAGGTCTGCTACCAGGAAAGCAAAAGATGGGCCGCCATATATTTCACCAAGCAGACCTTCCCAATAGGAAGCTTTCCTGACGCGGGTGATGTCAAAGGAACAAGTGTTCCTGGCCGTCTGCCATGCCAAGTGCCATACAGTGATTGCGCTGAGTTGTTATAGTTGTTCCCCTGCTAACACTTCTGGGTGGAATTAAGCACCAGCTACACACATGGCATCGCCTGTGAGTAAGAAATGGCCTGGCCGCAAAGCTACACTATTGTTCATTTTGTCGGCGAACCCGCATGAGTTGCAGCCTCTAGCCCTGGTCACTGACTGCAAGTCTGTCTCACGATTATTCATCGACTCATTGAGTAAATATCTTCAAGTCCCTCCTGTGAGTCAGGCACTGCGTAAGACACCAGGGGTATAGCAGCAACTGAGATGCAGGCTCTGCCTAGAATAGACACAGACCCTGCCTACGCAGCGGTTATGAGCCACTCCAGGCTAGTCCTTCCATGTCCCCCCCACCCAGCCAGCCCCTCCAAGCCTTCTCTGCTCCTGATGCTTTCATCTGAAGGCTTACATAGTGTCTAAGCTATCTCCTGCTCAGTAACAAATTGCCCCAAAACACTGACCTAAAACAAGCGCCAGTGATCA
The DNA here is from genome assembly GCA_004023845.1 of Helogale parvula. NCBI lineage: Eukaryota > Metazoa > Chordata > Mammalia > Carnivora > Herpestidae > Helogale > Helogale parvula. Next base: position 89,012 of record PJEM01004713.1, read on the forward strand.
TCTCACAGCGTCTGTGATTAGGAATCTGGCCTGGTTTAGCTCGTTCTCTGCTTTAGGGTCTTTCAGAGGCTGTAGTCGAGTGTCACTGGCCTGCGGTAGCCTTCAAGCTCTGTTGGGGAGAGACCTGTTCCTAAGGTCATTTGCTCCTCAAGGGACTGTTGGACTCCAGGCCTCAGTTCCAAGTTGACTGCCGGCCGGAGGTATACTTGGTGCCCCTCAGGCTTACTTAATAAAGCAAGTGGGCTAAGAAGGACATAGAGGCTGATAATAAGGTAGATGTCACAGTCTGTTGTGACGCACTCAGAGTGAAAGCCCGTCACCTATGCTGTATTTTATTGCTTAGACTAAGTGACTAGCCCATGCTCCCTCCCTAGGGAGGGGCTTTCACGCCAGGAGATGGGGCTCACACGCCAGGAGATGGGGCTCACATGCCAGGAGATGGGGCTCATGGGGCCATCTGAGAAGTCTGCCTACCACAGTTGGTGTCTGTCATGTGCCAACAAGGAATGGTGGACATAAAACCCGAGGACTCAGCAGTCCATCCCCAGCTGACCTTGTCGGCCATTCCCCCTGCAGAGACTATGTCTGTTGTGTCTGTTGTGTTGTCTGGCTGAGAATAGGCAGAGCTGCCGATCCTGAAGTGGCCCACAGAGCATGAAGCCCAGGTGCTGTGACGGGGCATGGGGGTGTGGGCCAGCACAGAAGTGAGCGAGGCAGCCACGTCAGGGGAGCTTGGCCTCGGGAGCCTGTGGAAGCGGGGCACAGGAGAGATTGTCCTGAAGGATTCTTCACAAGCAGAGGATTTTGACTTTAGTCTCAAGGGTCCGCCAGGGTCAAAAGAATTTGTTGTAAAGACTCCTTCATAAGTTAGAGCAGAGGCTTTTTAACATTTTTTGTTAGTGTTTATTTTTGAGAGACTCACAGAGTATGAACAGGGGAGAGGCAGAGAGAGATGGCGACACAGAATCCAGAGCTAGTCCCAAGCTGTCAGCACAGAACCCGACGTGGGGCTCGAACCCACAAACTCTGAGATCATGACCTGAGCTGAAGTCAGATGCTCACCCGACTGAGCCCCTCAGGTGCCCCAGGGCAGAGCTTTTCCATCAGTGTCTATGGATCCCACTGAACCTTGGGGTTGGGGGTGACCTGGGCTGTTGGGCATGTCACCTTACACTCTGGAAGCCTGATCCGGGCACTGGACCCCTGATGACCCAGTGGGTTGTATGAATTTATCGCTTTTGTATGCCATGATGCAGAAAAGGCTGAGAGGCACAGAGTCAAGGTCTCCTTGGGCTAACAGAGCCATGCAGGAGAGAACAGCCCTTGAGGCCGGCTCTCCTCTTGTGGCCTGGACTGCTTCCTCAGGTGTGGAGTGTGGATCGATTCTTTATGCCCCCATCGTAACCGGAACCTTGCAGCGGGTCGTTTTTCCACCACAGGTGTTATCCATTATTGATGAGGTCTGGAGAAGGCAGTGGTGAATAATTAAGTAGGTTTCAGGTGCCGATTGAACACTAAAGGAAGGAAAGAATGAAAATAAGAGCACCAGGGAAAGAATTCTGAATTCTGTTGTGCCCACGGGACACTAGATAATAGACATTTTCTGTAACTTTCCAGAAGGCCTAGGGGTTTTCTTCATCGTTTGTCTGATTTTGAGTCTCATGTGTGCTGGCCGCTCTCTTGTTAGTAACCGAACATATTATAAGGTTTCTACAGCAGCGGCGAAGATGGTAATGACTTCAGCGTGCCCTCAGTGGTTCATGAATTCAAACCAAAGCAATGTCAAAGAGTGATCGTGGGGGAAATGGCTTCTCCCATGAGTTGGGGCAAGTCCACAGGTAGGGAGTCTTCAATCTGGACACTTGAGAATCAACACCCAGAGGTTTTCTGTCTTTTAAATAGTTAATGGAGGGGCACTTGGGTGGCTCTGTCAGTTAGGTGTCCGACTTCGGCTCACGTCATGATCTCACGCTATTTGGGGCACCTGGTGGCTCAGTCAGTCAAGCATCCAACTTTGGCTCAGGTCATGATCTCATGGATCGTTGATTCAAGCCCCACCTTGAGCGCTGTGCTGACAGCTCAGAGCCTGGAGCCTGCTTCGGATTCTGTGTCTCCCTCTCTCTGCCCCTCCCCCACTCACGCTCTGTCTCTGTCTCTCAAAATAAAATAAAGACATAAAAAAAGTTTTTAAAAAATAGTTAATGGAAAGAAGAAAGCATTTGAGAGATGCCCAGTGCTATAGATGGGCTCCTGCCCCGCCTGCCATTTTGAAAGGGGCCCTCTTGACCAACAGCTGAAGGAACTGCGTCACACCTGCCTGGCTTAGAGTAGGCCCATCCGACTGCCAGCAGGCGTGGGCAGAAACACGGCAAGAGGGAGAGAGAAGGGCACCCTGTTTCCCACTCTGGCCTGCAGAGTTGTCCACAGTGCAGGAAACCACAGCATGGGTGGACTTTTCAGCTGTGAATTGTTCAGGTCCTTGGCTTCTCTCTTTTCTACCTTTTGACCCTATCACAACTCCCTAATCAGGTAGACTCAGAGAAGGACTTGTCAGCATGTGTGATCAAGGGTTTGGTGACAAGGAAGGCTGAAACCATCCTTAGGCTGAGTTTCTTGGATGTTCTGTTCCCTTTGTCTCTCTCACACCCACGTCCTTCCGAACTGCCATGGCTTGTTACAAGGTGATTGGTGCAGGGAGGTCTGTGTCCTGTATTCAGCCTTCAGAACCACCCTCCCCCGTTTCCATGAGCTTCCTCCAGTCCATTTCCACCTGCATTTGTCTTTACCGTCCTCTCTTCTGCCGAGGGCCAGTGGACATGGCCCAGCTCTTGAGCCTGAGTGGGGATTACCTGTTGGTTTGGGTCAAACCTTGGGGCCCTGGGGGCAGCTTTCTTTGTTGGGTTTGTGTGGTTAGCCGGCCGCATCCCCCTTACTCTGAATTCAGCGCAAGGATGCTGGAGGCACGTGGCGAGGGTCCGCTCCAGCGTCCCGGCCCCCAGAGGCGCAGGCCCTGCACGGCACCACGTGGCCGGGTGCATTCAGATGCAGGCTCCGAGAGAGCCCCCTTTTCTCACCCTCCACCCCTCCTTTGCTCATGAGCTGAGTGCTTTTTCGCAGGTTCTATAAACGTAGCAGAGTTTAGAGTGTGTGAAAGTTTCTGGTTGCACCTCAGAACCGAGTTTATTTTCCCCAGAAATAGTAGGCGGCACTGCCAGCAGGGGTAGGCCAGCCCCTTCTCACAAACATCAGGTGACTGCGCTCGGTGGTGACGCGCGACCGCCACCCGGGGCCTTTCAGGCACCCAGGGGTTAATGTAAATGAGTCGGACGCCCCGGGAGGTGGTCACATCTCCTGTTACAGGTTGGGCATCTAACACCACTGGAACCGATCCACCAGACGGGCCCTGAGGTCAGGAGTTAGCCCCAGCTCGCAAGTGGAGGCACCAGGGCTGGCCTGGCTGCCCAAATAGCACTCGGAGCAATGGAGAATTTTTGGATGTACCAGTTCGAGTGTCACGAAGAGGAGGTAGGTGGGCCCCAGGGCTCCAGAGTGATGTTTGCCCTCTGGCTCTCGGCGTTCTAACCCTGGTGCTGTGAGATTGTAAATTCCCTGCACTTCTGTCCGTTCTCAGAGTGTGGGAACAGGGCAGGAGATTCCCTGGAGGCGGATGCAGCCAGGTCCACCTGTGGCTTGGAAGCTCCAGATGACCTGTAGAGAGATGGTCGTTCCATCACGTAGAAGGACTGGTGCTGGGCTCTTTGCTCCGTCTCCATCAGCGTCATGTTCTCCTAAACGAGTTACCCTGGGTACCGTGGCCTCCCCCCGTGTCCTCTGTGCTGTGTCTTTTGCCTTCACGATGCTAATGCCGATAAGTGAGCTCAGTGCCTTGCACGTTAGGAACTGCTTTGCTAGACAAGGTAATGCGCCTAATGTGCCCTGGCCGGGGCCTGGTCCACAGTAAGTCTTCCGAAAACGGCGGCTGCTACTCTTCCTGGTAGGTGATGTGTTTTTACAGCAAACTGTGTGTTCTTGGCTGCGTCGCTTCATATAAACTACAAGTGACTTCGGTTTTTCCTCTTAGGGAACTCAGCTGCAGAGATCTGGGAAGGAAAGTGCAGGCCCCGATGGGGAGATGAGAGGCTGACCCCCTCATTTGTCCATCACAAATTGTAATGCATTTCAAACACACAGAGTGAGGGCCTTTCAAAGGGTAACAGATAACCTGTGTTTCCAGATTGGCTTTATCAGCTGTTAAGTTATCTCAACTTACAGTAATGACACTGGTTAGTCGTTAATTCAGCTTTTTTTTTTTTTTTTTGCCTTTGAGTCCCTGGCTTCAGAAGCTGAAGGCCCTTTGGATAATAATAAAATGAATGACTTGCTGACAGTGTGAGCCCCTCTCTTTGAGGAGACAGCTGCATTGCAAGGCCGTCTCTGAGCTCCAAGGTAGCCCCGGTCTTCACCTACAGCAGGACCGTGGGGGCTCGGGGCTGGGGCTGGGAGCACCCGCCCTGCCCCCCTCTCCCCGTGGGAAAAGAGAGAATAAAAATGGTTAGAATATTTTAACCGACAGTTATCTCAAAATGTTCCATTGGTATTAATTGAATCCATTATAAATGTGTATGTAAAACACTTCATTAGGCCCAGGCCATTATCATTTTAATGACATAATTATGCCCCTACAATGCCTGTGCTAACTTTCCTACTTCACCACATTAAGGAAACAGAAATGTGCATTGATAATATAGTTTGAATTGAGAGTGAATAATTATGGATTTCTTAACCAGTTTCAATTTTCAAAAGCCCAAACATGTCTTGGAGCAAGAAAACCTAATCATATATTTGTTTCTTTTTTATAACTCTAACATGGAGCAGAGTTAATTTAAAACAACTTAAATCAGTGAGGAAAACAATGTATGTTTATTTGAGAAAGGGAATAAAGCTGGGTAAACCAAGATGTGTAGCAAAAAAAAAAATTATTCAGGGATACTGGAACTCGAGAAACGCGACGCAGTCCCTGAAGCAGAAGTTTGCCAAAAGAAGTCGAGACCGTGCCGGAGCCTGCCGCAGGCAGCCGCAGCTTTGAAATTCCAGATGGGACCAGAGGGCTCAGGACCAAGCGCTCGGTCATGGTCTGTATGAAACGCTGCCTTTGAGAGCTCTTGTGTGCATAGTATTGCTCTGTTCACACGAGGATGTGTGATTTGCCAGCGATGTCTGATGAGCCAACAGACCGTGATCAAGGGTCAGTGAACAGAATCCTGATCTGCACGTGGGTAGTGATACCGCGTGAGCACGTTAGTGCCGAGCTGCGTGGGTCCAAGACCGACTCTGCGTATCAGCGTATTTTGTTTTCTTTCTCCTCTGGCTCAAAAGGTTGATGTCCGTGCGTGCTTCCCTGTGTTCAACATATTTATCGAACTCCTGTTGTATATTTTATGGAGAACCTTGTATTAAGCCCTTAGAAAAGAAAAATAATCATATGCTGGGTGCCTCAGTCAGTTAAGTGTCCAACTCATGATTTCAGCTCACGGTTGTGAGATTGAGCTCCAAGTCGGGGTCTGTGTTGGTGTGAGGCTGCTTGTGATTCTCTCCTTTTTGCTGTAGGCTCCTCTCCTGCTCACATGCAGGGTCATATTCTCCCTCCCTCCCTCCCTCCCTCTCTCTCTCCTTCTCTCTCTCTCTCTCTCTCTCTCACACACACACACACACACACACACACACACACTAATCACATTCTGCCTTCATAGTGCATAGTAAAGTATTGTAATTAAACCATCCTAGGGGCGCCTGGGTGGCTCAGTCGGTTAAGCCTCCGACTTCGGCTCAGGTCAGATCTCACGTTTGTGGGTTGGAGCCCCGCATCAGGCTCTGTGCTGGCAGCTCAGAGCCTGGAGCCTGCTTCCTGTTCTGTGTCTCCTTCTCTCTCTGCCCTTCCCCCTCTCATGCTCTGTCTCTCTCTCTATCAAAAATAAATAAAACATAAAAAAAAAAACCACCCTATAGCATTTCAACAAAACATATAGGAGAAGGTGATGTATGTAAGAATGGCACCAGGAAAACACCGGCGATTCTCATAGTGCCAAGGTAGAGTCCAGGGTTTATTATATACATAGGCAGGAACCGCTGAAATTTTTTAATTGAGGCATGATTGCTCAGAGCTTGTTAAAATTGTATTTAAAAAACTTTTCAATGTTTGTTTTTGAGAGAGAGAGAGACAGAACATGAGTGAGGGAGAGGCAGAGAGCAAAGGAAACAACAGAATCACAAGCAGGCTCCAGGCTCTGAGCTGTCAGCACAGAACCCGATGCAAGGGCTGAAACCCATGATCTCGAACGTGAGATCATGACGTGAGCCGAAGTTGGACGCTTAACCCACTGAGCCACCCAGGTGCCCCTAAAGTTGTATTTTAAACTGAGAGTCAATAGGTACTTAGTGAAAGGTGTCTGGTTGTCTTGGTTTGGGCTGCTGTGTAGAAAAGACACCCCACACTGGGTGGCTTCAACACCAGAAATTGGGGCACCTGTGTGGCTCAGTTGGTTAGGTGTCTGACTCTTGATTCCAGCTCGGGTCCTGGTCTCACAGTTCTGGTGATGTCAGCCCCCCCATCGGGCTCTGTGCTGACAGAACGGATTCTCCCTCTCTCTCTACCTTGTGCATGCGTGGCCCCTCCCTCCCTCCCTCCCTCCCTCTATCTCTCTCATTTTTAAAAACGCAAACATACTTACTTCTCACCGTTCTGGAACCTGGGAAATCTGCGATCAGACTGCCTGCATGATCAGCTGCCGGTGTAGACCCTCTTCCTGATGTGCGCATGGCCGAGTTCCTGGCGTGTTCTCACACGCTGGGGAGCAGAGAGAGGAGGCAGGCTCTTCTGTGTCTCTTCTTGTAAGGGCCCAAATCCCATCAGGAGAGCTCCATCCTGGTGACTTAATTACCTCACAAAGGCCCCGTCTTCTCGTGCTGTCCCACTGGGCGATCGAGTCTCAGTGTGTGAATTTGAGGGGGACACAGTTCCCAGCACTGGGAAGAAGGCCCATGAGCACTTGGTGCTCCGGCCTCATGTGCTATGTCGGCTGCCCGGTGACTGAAAAACAAAAACGATTTTATCCTCAGGGCCTGTGAGTTGCTCCAAGGAGGTGAAATTAATAATCCAGTCACCGATTTGGTAAACTGGTGTCATTTTTAAGGGATTATTTTTCTCCTACTCTTCGTCATGGTGAGATTTTTGTCACTGGGTTTCCTTGGAGGAAAGGGCCCTTGCGTACTGGGACTCGTCAGGGTGGGCGAGAGCCGGCCGGAGTCTGTCACCCAGGTCCTCATGGTAGAGTGTCTCAGCGTGTCAGGGTGCTGCGTGGGCGGTGTTGTCAATGAACACTTGCGTCTGCACCTGATTCTCTCTTGTAACTCCGTCCCTGTGACAGTGACACCCTCGCCCCTTGTATCGCAAACTGCTGTCTTGAACGGGGGGACAGCGGGCATGCCGGAAATGGCACACAGCTGCATGTACCCCCAGCCTTAGCCCAGAACGTGCTGTCCGTACCAATATACCAGTGAGAGTCTTGGGGCTTATAAACTGATTTAGGGTCTTTGTAGTATGATTTTAGAGAGCCTTCTGTGTGCTTTTTAATTTTATCCATGAGTAGGGGAGCCTGGGGGGCTCAGTCAGGTAAGCATCCAACTTCGGCTCAGGTCATGATCTCATGGTCCGTGGGTTCAAGCCCCACGTCGGGCTCTGTGCTGACAGCTCAGAGCCTGGAGCCTGCTTCCGATTCTGTGTCTCCCTCTCTCTCTGCCCCTCCCCTGCTCATACTCTGTCTGTCTGTCTGTCTCTCTCTCTCTCTCTCTCTCTCTCTGTGTCTCGCAAATATAAATAAAATGTTAAAAAATTTATTTAAAAATTTTCTATCCATGAGTAACATTTTAATAAGGAAGGAGATGAGAAGAGGTAGATGAGGAGGCGTCTCCATGGGCACGTGTTCTCCTTGTGAACACCCCCCCCCCCATGGGGTTAGTAATTGTTACTGTTGGAATCCTACAAGACTCAGCCAGATACTGGTTGAATGCTTGGTGCGGTCCGAGCTGGTGCCCTGTGTACGCTGTCACCGATTAATCCCATGTCGGCCCCAGGAGGTGGGTAGCAACTGTCTCCCTCAGTTCTCGGGAGGATCAGAGAAGGTGCGAAGCTGCTCCGAGTCAGAGCAGTGAGTGGGAGGCAGGATCCAGACGCGGGGCTGCCGGAGGCCGGGCTGGGCCACTCAGCCGTCTCCTATCCTGAAACCTTGAGAGCTTCACTAGTCCGGCCACATGATAAGATTAAAACACCCCAGCCCTTTCCTTTCTTCTTTGTCCCGGCCTCTTTCGAAGGATAAATGTACCTTATGTTCCCTAGAATCACATTGCGCTTTTGGAAATAGACCCTAATCTTGGAAAGATGGGTTGGGTTGGATATGAAGACCGGATCCTGTATCTTAGGAATTGATCGAGTTTTTATTTGCACCAACCGACAGGCCTCCCCAGGGCTCAGCACTGAGGTGGGAAAGGCCTCCCCGACCAGCCCCTGCAGGTCCCCTCTCCCCGATGCTCCTAGGCTCCCGTTCACACCTGTTAGGGCAGGCGTCACGCCCCCTTTTAAACACCATGCGGGCAGGCCGTCCTAATGGATCCTGCAGAAGTGTACCTCCAAAAGGCCACTTGAAATTAATCCACTTAAAATGAGGAAGGGGCATCTGGGTGGCTCAGTCGGTTTAGTGTCAGACTTCCACTCAGGTCATGATCTCATGGTTCTTAGGTTCAAGCCCTGCATCAGGTTCGGCTCTGACAGCACAGAGCCTGCTCTCTCTCTGCCCCTCCCCCACTCACACTCTCTCTCAAATAAATAAACCTTTTTTTTTTTAATGGGGTTGGGCACCTGGGTGGCTCAGTCATTAAGCATCTGACTTCGGCTCAGGTCATGATCTCATGGTTGAGTAGTTGGAGCCCCACATCAGGCTCTATGCTGACAGCTCAGAGCCTGGAGCCTGCTTCAGATTCTGTGTGTGTGTGTGTCTCTCTCTGTCCCTTCTCCGCTCACACATTTTGTCTCTCTCTCAAAACAAATAAACATAAAACAAAAAAGAGGGCCAAAATTTCCAAGTATGGTGAGGCAGGAGGGGATTTGGTTAGAACCTGATCTTGAGAAACAGTACTAAAAATTATGAACACAAGTTTCGTCGTTTTCTCTTGTGACTAATAACAACATGTAGGTTATAATTTCACCTACTTGTGAATCTTAAAACCGAGAAGTATTGATTTGAGGAGTTGTAACTTTTTTCCAAAAAAAACCCAAAAAACCCAAAACCATTAAACGTATACAGTAGCACTTTTCTTGAGTTCACACGGGGACGTCTGCAGCATGATCAGAAGGATCCTTCTAGATCTTAAAGAGGACAGTTTGAGGACAGATGTGTGAAGGCTGCTAGAATTTTCGCAGGGGCCTCCCGTACCAGATTTGATGCTCCGATCAGGCTTTTTCAAAGCTCCCCGAGTACCCTCCTTCCTTCCAGGTCACCGTCCACCTCCCGGTGAGCTGGTGTAACTCCGTCGGCTCTCCCAGTTATCCGTGGCTGGCTGGAGCAGTCCTCCGAGGGTGCCCATTGCAGTGTTCTGAAATGCTGCCTTTAGTTCATTGTTGAAGTATTCGCACCTGTCTGCAGCGCGATTGTAGGCTTCTGGCTTTCCCTTTGGTTTTGTCTGTGGCCTTGAAGCACCAGAAGGTCCCAACAGTCAACAGAGACCAGCTGCCAGAGACGTGGGCTGGAGAGAGGGGTCGAGGTGGACAGTGACGTCATGAGTGGCCAGCTTGGTGGCGACTGCTTTTGTGTTACTGTGACTTTTGTTTTCCTCAAGGACCCAGTGGCCACTGCTTTCAGAGGACCTTCTGTGTTTGTGTGTACGTCTGTCTTGGCTGCTAAGCAAGGGGCTCCCTGGACGCAGGTAGGGGATCAGGGCCTCCGCAGAGACTGTCAGAATTTCCTTGTTAAAAAATGAACGAACTGGGGCACCTGGGTGGCTCAGTCAGTTAAGCATTTGATTTCAGCTCAGGTCATGATCGCGCAGTTTGTGGGTTCAAGCCCCGTGTCGGGCTCTGTACTGACAGCTCAGAGCCTGGAGCCTGCTTCAGATTCTGTGTCTCCCTCTCTCTCTGCCCCTCTCCCATTCACCCTCTGTCTCTCTCAGAAGTAAATAAATGTTTTTAAAAAATGAATGAACGGTCCCAATGGAACTCACCTTAATGCGTCTTGTGAGTGGAATCTCTCCAGAAGTCTGTTAAGATCTCTGTACATCTCTAGATCGCTGCTTAGCACTCAGTCCTTAGGCTTTTCTGAGAAGAACACTGTCTCCTTGGGAAGAGCCTGCGGGCCCTGTAGTTTGGGGGTGTCGCCATCATCGTCCAGTCAGCTTTGCTGGGTTGTAGTCCACTCTGCATGCAGACGTCAGGGGAGAACGGATTAAGGAGAGGGAAGAGCAGAAAGTGATAACTCAGCCCCTCGGTCCTTTGGATTTTCAGTCCAATGGAGGAAATAGTCCCTAAGTGCCTAGATTGACCTCCTCCCCTGAGGACCACAGGCCAGTGACTCACAAAGAAAACCCCACCCTCTGAGCAGAGAGTAGCTGGAGCCGCTTGTTATCGGTGAGGCTCCGGTGACTTGTGCTTCTCCTTGGCTCATCTGCTCAACCTCCCTGCCTCTCTGTGTTTCCAGAACATTCCCTCCCACTCCCCATCCCATCCTGCTCCATGCATACTGCACACTTTTCAGCATCCAGCTGAAGTATCCTCTGCCCCATAAAGCGTTGCACAATCACCCTCCCCTCCTGCAGGATTGCGCCCCTACAGCCCTGTGTCCCACGTACAGATGAACATGGCTGCCACGTGCCCCAGCCCTGCCTCCAAACGACTGCCTCCTCCCCTCATCTGGAAAGGGATGTAGGACAGGACCACAACATCTCTTCTTTGTTTCTCGACCCAGAATTAAGAACAGAGGTAGGCGCAGAAATGTCTGCTGAGGGAATAAATGAATCGTAGTTCTCCGCGCACTTTGCTTCCCTGCATATATCACCTCGACCAAGTACGGGGTTTGCCCCCAGGAGATGTTCGACTGGAAATGAAGTGAGTGATTGGCTTTCCCTCTGGATGGTTCTGAGTCCTGAGGCCGTCTCCAGCCTAAAGGGACTGTCCCTCTCTTGCCCTGGCACTGAGGAGCCAGAGCTGTGGGGCTGCGAGTTCTACTCCGTGGACGCCCGGAGCTGTGGTCGTAAAATTCAGACAGTGGTCGTGGAGAATCTGCTAGAACACAGTCTGCAGAGGAGAAGCCGCTTACTCAGACCTCGAACAATTAAGCAGAACGCGGAGTTTCCGAGTTTTTGGACATCACAGACGCCTCCTTATGGACGCCCCGTGCGGCGCCGCGTGAATTTCCAAGCCCACATTTGCTTCCCGTCCTCGGTCTCATTGACTTAAATGGAATGTCTAGTCGGTCACCCAGAAGGCGTGAGACTTCAGATGGAGAAATCCATCAGCATACCTCGTTTTTTGTGTCATATTTTATTGGTGAAACTTTGCCTCCTGTACATTCTGTGAAAGTAAAAGATGTTGCCTAGTTTCTGTTTTTTTTCTCTACTTTTGAGAGGACAGCAAGGCAGAAGCTGGCGGTGAAGGGCAAAGGGCTTTTAAAGCAGACATTGGAGATGAGACCATACTGACCCCTTTGTTCAGGCTCCACAGGGGCTGTGCCTGCTCTGAACGCGTCTGCCCACCTTGACTTTGTCAGCTGTGGTGTGGGGAGCGGCAGGCTTCCGCCGGGTCCGGGCCTTTCATGTGGGGACAGCTTTCAACTTCAGAGGAGCCTCGCTGGAGCTCGGGGTCGGAGTCCTCACAGGCAAAGGCCTGATTTCTAATTCAAAATGCAGATTTAACATTCCACACGGATGATCTTTGGAGTGCTGTCAGAAAAGGGCTTCTGGGGCACCCGGGCGGCTCAGTTGGTTGAGCATCCGACTTCGGCTCAGGTCATCATCTCCCAGTTTGTGAGTTCGAGCCCCACGTTGGGCTCTGCTGACAGCTCAGAGCCTGGAGCCTGTTTCAGATTCTGTGTCCCTCTCTCTGCCCTTCCCCCGCTTGTGTGCTGTCTCTCTCAAATAATCATTAAAAATTAAAAAAAGAAAAGAGAAAAGGGCGTTCAATCAGCCACAAAACAGGAGTAAAGAGATCAGTGGTTGACCTGCGTCTTGCAGGTTAGAAAACACGGTAAGGCTGGACCGGACACTGAAGGCATTTATTCAGCAAGTGTTTACTGAGTGCCTGCTGATAGGAGACCCACAGCCAGGCACTTGGATTCCCCAGGTGGTTAAGACAAGATCCCTGCCAAAGAGTCACACATACGTGACTACAAAACCCGGCACAAGCCATCACGGAAGAAGAGCACTGTGAGTGGAGTCTGAGAAAGCTTCAGCCAGATGCTTGCTTTCAGATTCCACACCAGCGGTGGGAAGAATATGGGAGAACTCTCTAGATGGAGGTCATTAACTGCACATGGAGTGGAAGGAAAAGTGAGTGAGCTGATTTGCATGCAGAAGGCTAGAGCATGGAGCAGTGGGGGAGGTGGTCCCTGATAAAGGCGGTGTGGGTCCCCCTCTCCCGTGGTCCCCAGCAGGCACCCGGCACTGGTCCCTTGGCCTCACTGTGGGGTCTGACGCGCCTCTTCCACATCCCAGCCTGCTGTCCGGACAACCTGCCTTCTCACATCATCCTGAGATGACCCCATGTTCCCAGGGTTGCAGTGAATTCGTTTTCTAGAAGAGTTTCAACCGAAAATGGTTAGATAAGGAAATAGGAACTGAGGGACTCCAATGAAGATTTTTTTTAAAGGTTTTTTATTTATTTTTGAGAGAGAGAGACAGCGTGAGCAGGGGAGGGTCAGAGAGAGAGGGAGGTACAGAATCTGAAGCAGGCTCCAGGCTCTGACCTGGCTGTCAGCACAGAGCCCGACGTGGGGCTCAAACCCATGAACCATGAGATCATGACCTGAGCTGACGCCGGACGCTTAACCAACTGAGCCACCCGGGCGCCCCGAAGATTTTTTTTTTTTTAATGGTGTCACACAGCCCTCAAACCAAGCAATTAAAGAAAACCCAGCTGTACCAGCTTCCCAGCGACCAGACCCTTAAAATCTTTGCAACAGAGAAAACTACTTGGGGGAAAAAATAGATGTAAATATCTAAGGAAGCTCTTCAAATCTGAAAAACTGGGAAAACTGAAAAGCACTACAATGTCACGAGGACTTCACTACATTAATTATGAGTAGTCCAAACAAAGCTAACCTCAGCCAGTACCCTCAACTCTCTTGGGTGCCAAATAAATAATGCTGTATTTGATTTTTTTGTTGTTGTTGAGGCATGTAGGGCTGGTTTCCTGCCTCCAGGGGCCGTGGGGTTAGGGGGTCCGTTACGCGGGCTCACATCCTGCGCCCAGCCTCTTGGCTTCACTGTGCAGCGGCCGATTTCTGCCTATGAATGACGAAGACGATCACTGGCCCTCCCTGCCCTGCCCAGAATCAGGTGTGTGGGCCTGGAAATCAACGCCAGGCCGCCCAGGAATCGTCTCCCTGTGAATGAAATTGCGTTTCGCCACATCGTCTTCCAGGTCATTGGGTGCTCCCGCCTGTCCTGTGTTTTCCTGTAATTCAGACTTTCTCAAAGATTTATTCTTTTTATGATTTCACATAACGCTCACTGAAGTCCTGTTGTACTTTAACATGCCCCCTCCCCTACCCAGCACGACCGATCTTGTGGAACATTCTCCGTTTCCATGCAGAGGTCCTGGGCTGATGTTTCTGTCTCTGTTTCCCCACGGGGGCCAGTTGCAAGAGATCAGAAACAGATTCAACCATGACTGGTGTCGCTCTGCGTCCTTTGCCAGCGACGTCCCTCCCTCCCACGGTCGCACTTCCTCAGAGAACTGATCGCCACGTGGCTTCTGTCGTAGGCTTTTTATCAGACTTTTCCAACAAAGGGCGATGTGGTGTATCGTCGCTACAGAACTCGTCAGCATCCCTGGGGCTCGCCTGAGGGTGCCCTTCATCTGTCAGGATTTCAGGAGCGTCCAGAGATGTCTGGGCACCGGCTGGGAGGGTTTCCAGCACCCATGTTAGTCTCATGCTTTCATCTGCGGGCTTGGTTTTTTGGCCAGTCATTTGGCCAAAGCACGTGCTTTGTCGCGCCGTCACCTGGGGCTTCCTGGTCCCGTCCGGCAAGGCCTCCCTGTGCCACCACCAGAGATGGTAACACACCTGATGGGGACCCTACATCCAGAAGCTCTGTGTCTAACCCTTATTTTCAAACCTATCACTGAATAAAGGATTTTTTTGAACTGTTTCAAGAGCAGCCAAGGTCCTATTGTTCGGATGCTGAAATTTCTCTGAATTTTCAGCGGCCTGTGGGGTAAATCAGAAATACATACCTGAAATCTGGACTAGAGAAATACAGCAGTATGGGTTCTGGTCACCAGTCCCAGCTGCCATTTGAAATTTTTTTTTAATTTTTTAAATTTATTTTTGAGAGACAGAGACAGTGCGAGCAGGGGAGGGAGGGGAGAGAGAGAGGAAGACACAGAATCTGAAGCAGGTTCCAGGCTTTGAGCTGTCAGCACAGAGCCCGACGCGGGGCTCGAACCCTCCAACCATGAGATCATGACCTGAGCCAAAGCCGGACGCCTAACCGACTGAGCCACCCAGGCGCCCCCCCCCCCAGCTGCCATTTTAAAAAGACCTCTTTTCAGGGTGCGTGAGTGGTTCAATCGTTAAGCATGTGACTTTGGCTCAGGTCATGATCTCATGGTCCATGAGTTCGAGTCCCGCATTAGGTGAGTTCAAACCCCACTTTGGGTGAGCATGGGCCCTGCTTTGGGTAAAACGTGAGCCCTGCTTTGGGGGAGTCCCACTTCTTTCCTTCTCCCTCTCTCCCCCCCCACCACCCTCCACCCCTCCCAGGATTCTCTCTCGGCCCCTTGCTCACTTGTACCATCTCTCTCTGCCTCTCTCAAATAAAAAAATGAAAAATAAATAAAAATACCTGTTTGGGGGCACCTGGGAGACTCAGTGAAACATCTGACTTCAGCTCAGGCCATGATCTCACAGTTCATGAGTTCATGCCCCGCATCGGGCTCTGTGCTGACAGCTCAGAGCCTGGAGCCTGCTTCAGATTCTGTGTCCCTCTCTCTCTTTTCTTCCCCCATTCATGCTCTGTCTCTCTCCCTGCCTCTCAAAAAATAAACAAACATAAAACAAAACAAGAAAACATGGTGGGAATTTAAAAGAGCCCAAGGGGCAGCTGGGTGCCTCAGGTGGTTGCAGGTCTGACTCTTGATTTTGCCTCAGGTCGTGATCCCAGGGTCATGGGATCGAGCCCCTTGTCAGGCTCTACGTAAAATCCTCTCTCTCCCTCTGGCCTTCCCCCTCTCTAAATTGAAAAAATAAATAAAAATAAAAGAGAGCTCAAAACACGCGAGCGTCTTATGTACTGCTGGACGCTTCTCTGCGGAGGGGTTCCGTCACCGTGGAAGTGGGTGCAGCTGTGGGGGGCTCCGTCCTCCTGCCCCGCCACTGTTCACGAGCCCCCCCCCCCCCGCGCTCACTGTGTCCTCTCCTTGCTGTGTTCCAGTCCCCGTCTCCTGGCAGCTCCTCTCCCCTGGGCGCGGAGTCTTCGAGCGCACCCCTTCACCCCAGCGACCCCGCGGAGGCCTCCTCGAATAAAGAGGTAGGGTGCCGTTCTGTTCCAGAAGCCACCGGCCTGCGTGTTGTATGATTCTCCTTCTGGTGTGAGCTTTCTGCGGCTTCCCGCACAAACCCGCCAAGTCCCGCCTGGAGGGAGAGAAATTCTGATTTCTCCTCTCCAGCCTGGAGTTCGGTGATGGAAGCCGCGTCATCCAGCCTGGGAGCCACCAGCCACGGGCGTCTTTTGATTGATAAATGCCATGGAAGTGCACCTTCCCAGGGATACTGGCCACAGTTCCGGTGCCCAGTCCCCGCATGTAAATTGTGGCTATTGCGTTGGACAGGGGAGATGACAGAGAATTTCTGTCATTCCAGAAAGTTCTCTGGGACAGTGCTAGAAACTGGATATCATGAACTCTGCATAGCAATAGCCTTCCTCAGGGTATTAGGACCCTCAGTTAGAGAAATGGGCCGGTTTCGTAAATACCTGTTTCTTTCAGGCCCAAGTGAAATATCTTTCATGACCTCAGGATGTCCACTCGTCCTGGCTTACCTGGCGTGGTTTGCAGTTCACACCTGATTTCCAGTTCACACCTGTTGTGCAAGCAGTGCAGCTAGTGAGCACCGCTCTCCCTTTCTTTTTTACATTTTTTAAGTGTTCATTCATTTTTTAGAAAGAGATTGTGAGCCGGGTGAGGGGCAGAGAGAGAGGGAGACACAGAATCTGAAGACAGGCTCCAGGCTCTGAGTTGTCAGCACAGAACCTGACATGGGGCTCAAACTCACAAACCATGACATCACCACCTGAGTCGAAATCAGAAGCTTAACCAACTGAGCCTCCCAGGCGCCCCTCCCCTCCCCCTTTCTAAAGCATTGCTATCCAAGAGAACTTTCTGCGATGGTGGACATACGCTCCTTCTCTGTTCTCCTACACGGTGGTCCCTAGCCACAGGTGCCTCGCTAGCAGGCTCTTGAAATGTGGCTGTTGGGACTGAGGAGCTGAATTTTATATTTTATTGCAATTTAATTAAATAGTCACGTGTGCCTAAGGGCTCCTAGAGAGCGCAGCCCGGAAGCGCCCCTCTTGCCCAGTAAGTCATATGGACGCCCTACGAATGGAGCCCAGACGGAGCCCAGGCAGAGGCTAGTTGAGAAAATGCTGCTTACTTCCAAGCAAGGTGTCAAAGGACCGGTGTTCCTCCTGGAGGGGAGCCGCTGCCTCTTCCCACACTGCTGTCCTTTCACCCCCAGGCCACCCAGCTGTTTATGAAGCGGCATCGGGGGACTGTGGGCCCGTGCCGGGGTCCACACGTGGGGTCGGCTTCAGTCCAGCCCCGCCAGTGCTGAGGCCGTGCACAAGACAGATAAACCATATGATGAATGACTGTCTCGTTCGCCTTCCTTTGTTAAGAATATTACATTAAATGCAACAGAAGAAAGCAGTTTCTGGGGCACCTGGGTGGCTCAGTCGGTTGAGCATCTGACTTTGGCTCAGGTCATGATCTCGCGGTTTGTAAGTTCGAGCCCTGTGTCGGGCTCTGAGCTGACAGCTCAGAGCCTGGAGCCTGCTTCCGATTCTGTGTCTCCCTCTCTCTCTGCCCCTCCCATGCTTACACGCTCTCTGTCTCTCAAAAATAAATAAACATTTAAAAAAATTTTTTTTAGATAAATAAATTTGAAATATGCTTTGTTCTCCTCTGGTCCTGTCCTCAGACCCTAGGTCACAGGGACGGGGTGTAACATGATTGCTGTTTCTATGGACCCTGGATCCCACAGATCTGCCTTATCCTTTGCTCATAGTCCAGGGATAGGTGAGAACAAGAAGCAAGAAAAGAATCAAGGCCACAGTGATAATAACTAATAAAGTGACCATTTCTGGAGCACTTACAGTGTTCAGGCATCGGGCCAAGCAGTCAGATCGTATCTCGTTTCATCCTTAGAGTAATTCTGTGGGTGTAGGAATCACTGACCTCATGTTTTAGTTGAGGCAGCAGAGAAGTTCAGTAACTTAGGTGAGGTCCAGGGCCCACAAGTGGTCAGGCAGGATTTGAATCCAGAGCTCCTATGGGCCCAGGGTCTGCTGCCCTGGGGGTGAAAAGCGCCTGCAGGCCACGCACTGCGTGGACAAAGTCACTTGTATGTCATTATTCCCGTTGTCAGGCCTCCTGGCTCTGCACTTGGTTTAGTGTGCCGTCCTGGAAAACCCCAAGGATTCTGGCTTTCATCTTCTTGAATGTGGCTTTATTAATTCTTGAACGTTAAGGATCAACTCATGTTGGTGTCTGTCCACACGTGAGAAAACAAAGGGCTAATCAGACATCTGAATATTCAGCACTTGATTATTCATCAGCTATAATAAGCAAGGCAAATGTGTTAGTTTCTCAGTTCCTACAGGATTTGGCACATGTGTCTGCATATCCTTAGAAATAATGATGAAAATCCTCTTTGTGTGCAAAAATTAGAGATTCTTTTATTTATCAAAACTGGTTTTTTAAAAAAAACTTACTACCCTAGAGACTAAAGAAAGCCAGTCATGAGCTTATGAGTAGAGAATAAGTAAATGTACCAAATGCCCTCGGTTGTGGCTCTAAATAAAAACCACAGTTTTTAGAACTAATGACTAAAGTAATTCTTTCATAGCTTCCGCTAAAATCTGGGGTCTATCCTTGAGATGAGCATTCAGAAAAGTAGCCTAATAGCCCAAGAAAACCTGCACTGGCTTCTTGGATGTACCTGGAGGCCAACCCATTTTCAGGAGGCAAAGTAAGCCCTCACTACCCCAGGCCCCTTGCTGCTGAGGACAGGGGCAAGGAGGGCGATTAGAGAATCCTAATTTTAAGATCTTTAGTCTTTACGAAGAAACTGGCTTCCATCTGCCTACCATGAAGTTATGTATTTTTTTTACCCAGAATTAGACCTGGCTATTGGCACTCAACTGGGCCTCTCTTCTCACCTGGATCAATGGAAAAGTAAAACCAATGTAAAGCCCTGTTGAAGTTGGCGTTGGAGTTCTTTCCTTTTGTCCACACATCTTAGCTTTCCTTGGGGTGCAGTTTTCCACAGTGACCTTGCATTCCCAGTGGACTTGTATCTTTAGTTTCCTTCCAGATAATCCCTTCTGAAATAAGAATCCCACTGCCTTCGGTGTGACAGACCATTTGATCCCCACGAGCATGTTCCAGAAAGTTTACTGACACGTTGCCTTGTGTGGTATGTTGTGTGATTTCGTGCTGAATTCTTGTCATTGTCCTCAGTTGAGGTAGAGTCTTAAACCTGGGTGTCTGTGCCTCCAGTTTTTCTTATAGAACAGCTAGCGCTGCTGTTTTGAGAATGTTGTGCAGATGTCAATCAATCATCCCTTTGCTGTGCTCCCCTTCCAAGTGAAGAGCACTGTACAAAGTGCTACAAGATGGAGCTGCACCCTGATGTCCCTTCTTTTAGGCTCTAACTCTCCCAGCCGCCAGGCACCCCCCCGAGTTGACCATCCACCCAGGTCAACCCCCTGAGCAGCTGTGTTGTCCTAGATACCCTTTTTCTAAAACATACATCTTGAAGTGACATATCCGTTAGATCCTTAGCAATGAAAATCTTCAGGCTTTCTGAGAATAGCCCTGAGCCATGCAGACCCTCCGTTTTGCTCATTTGTTTTTAAATTTTTGTTTATGCTTTTTAATTTATTTTTGAGAGACAGAGAGACAGTGTGAGCAGGGGAGGGTCAGAGAGAGAGGGAGATACAGATTCTGAAGCAGGCTCCAAGCTCTGAGCTAGCTGTCAGCACAGAGCCCGACGTGGGGCTCGAACCCAGGAACCGTGAGATCATGACCTGAGCCAAAGCCGGACGCTTAACCGACTGAGCCACCCAGGCACCCCCGTTTTGCTCATTTGAAGAACTCTTGTTTTTGACGGTAGCTCTCCACTCGCCTGCGATGCTCACGTCACCCTGTCCCAGATATATCAGCTACAAGTCCTGTGGTTAAAGCGGGGATGAATTTCCTGCTCTTGTGCGGCTCAGAGTTCTCTGTGCCCCTCACTTACGGAGGAACCAAATGGTAAGTATTTCTCCTCGCAAGCTAGCATTTAAACCGCCATCCGATCAGGCTCTAGAAGGTTTCTAGCCAGTCATGCCCACATCCCAAGGATGTTGTTGGAAGACCGGCCCTTGCTGTGAGGTGTTACTTGGTATAAGAAATTCGATAGTTTTTAATTCACTCCTTTGTTTATGTTCTTACGTTAAGGTAACATACGCTAATTACTTACATAATGGAATCTTTAAACCAGTAAGGACAAAAGGAGGAGAGGAAAACTCTGGCGCACATTTTTAGTGCAGTGAGAGACTAGTGAACCAAAGACCCGAAGCGAAATAAAATTCTCCAAGGAATTCTTGATTTCAGCATTCACTTACCTTGTTGATGCTTTAACTCATCTAGCAGCTTTTTGCTTAGAAACCCAGATTCTTAAGAATACAAATTGAGCCCTTTGTAGTGCTGCTGCTTCCTGTGGATTTTGGTCTGTGGGACATCTTCTGAGCTGATGGACATCTCTCTAATTGGGGAATGGAAGATTATCAGGTTACCTAAAATATTAATGGATGTTCTGGGCTTTGGGTAACCTCGAATTAGTGTGTGTGTCTGTTCACACCTTTCTTTCCATAATAACCAAAATGGTTGACACCGATTAATATCTGTCATTGATGATCTATTTATTCTCCATGTTGCATGGATAACGTGTTAATGTATTTTTCATCACGCTTCGCCCTTTCTGAAACCTCTTTGTCTTGATTACAGTCGAGAAAAAGCTTGGCTTCGTTTCCAACCTACGTTGAAGGTAAGAGCTGAAAAGGAAAAACTTGAGTACTGAGTCATGCACGACTGTTTAGCATTTTGGGCATTGGAAGCATGGGGCTTTAAGACCATCGTGGGGAAGAAAGGCTTATTCACAGTCTTCATGGTCATACAATTTTAAACTAAAAGAAAATAGCCTTGAGCCTGTCGAAGTCCCCCCCCCACCCCCAACCTTTGCTGATTCTGTCCCTGAGGACCTGAGGGAGGTTGCACGGAGGCTCAGAGCCGTTTCCGGCTTAGAAACGGTCGTATTACATCTGAATTCAGGTCTCCTCACCTCCAGTCCGGGACACCTCTTACATCCATCAAAGACCGTCCAAGTGGGAATGAACTTTAAAGAAGACTTTTGTCCTCTAAATTTAGGCAGGGGGAGATGTTCCCAATAATCCTCACCTCTTGCTTGGATGAGTTAAGCGTAGGAACATTTATCCAGCTTTTACTCTGTGCCAATACACAGTTTTCATGTAATAGCTAATTGAATCCTCACATCTCTCTTGTGATGTGGGCTCACCACCCCCATGTGACACAGGAGAGAGCTGAGGCATTTTTACTCAAGATGAGGCGAGTGCCTTTCCCCAAACCACACAGTTGGCAAGTTTCAGAGCCAGGCTGTGAGCTGGCAGTGCGATTCCACAGCTCTCCTGGTAAATGGTGTTCTGTACAGGGCGGCCACGTATGGTTGTGCAGGTTACTCACTGCTCAAGGGCATCCAGTCAGGAGGCCTTGTGGGGCCAGAACTTGGCCCATGCGAGGCAGCCCCGCTTGAGGTCAGGCCACACAAAGTGCCTGTTCCTCATCCTCACCAAGGCAGTCGTCAGCTAGAGGTGCCACTGAGCCTCTCCCAGAGATGATGGCAGGTGGGTTTTTGGGTAGGATCGATCGGCATTTCCTTGAAAGAGGATTTTTCTGGGGACTAGAGCCCGCCCAGCACCACTGTGAGGCTCTGTCTGGCCCTCGGACCCCGTGAATGCACAGTCAGTGTGAGAATGAATTACCCGGATTCGTGGACCTTTACGACCCCCGGTCGTGCAGCCTAGGTCAAGCTCCTAGGCTTGCTTCCGTAACTCGGGTTTCTTCCTTGAGTTACCTGTCAGTTATTTGTGCCATTTTTGTGAGGCCCCAGAATTCCATGCATACTCTTCAGGGAGTTTTGGAAGTCTGGAAATGCCACTTTTTATCAGCAACACTCCCCCAGAGGCCACACCCACGAAGGCGTGGGGACGTAACGTGAGTGACGCAGAGGCCTCCCTGAAAGGACAGACATGTTCTAAAAGGTCGCAGTGAAACCTGCAGTCCTTTGACTTAGCGAGGGCCAGTATGATGTGAAAGTTTTTAACTTTAAAAAATATTCTAAAATTAAATTATGGACATAGGGCTTTTTCCCCCAGGCACGATCTGGCAACAGTGACATTTGATTTTCCTCGATTATTCCTCAATATTTTTCAGTTATCCTCAACATATGATAAATGTCATAAGATTGTATCTCAAATGTATAAATTAAGGTCCAGCGTATCTGTCTCTTGGCTGGTTGCCATTTATGTAGTCATTTAAATATTATTCGGATTGCTCTTAAACCTACCTGCACATCCATAGTTATCATGGCTGACAGATCCTTTTCAGAAAATAGAGCCAACTCAGAGATGAACGTATAATCCTGGAAGTCCCATGGAGAAGTATGTAGTTATTTTTTTTTTATCTTTCTTTTAACATTCGTTACCGTCACAAAGTAAACGGAAGGTCTTTAAAGTCACTATCGTAGAGGAGATCTTTTTTCCTCAATGCCTGG
This sequence comes from Helogale parvula, assembly GCA_004023845.1. NCBI lineage: Eukaryota > Metazoa > Chordata > Mammalia > Carnivora > Herpestidae > Helogale > Helogale parvula. The sequence continues at coordinate 111,388 of PJEM01004713.1, forward strand.
TTGGGCCACCATGATTATGTTTAAGTTAACGCTGTGAACCTGTAACAGGAATTTATGACAGGAGACTGATGATCTCTTACTTTTTACAAAATGTCATGTAGGTTCCAGATCCGTCCTTGTATTATTTTAGTTAGAAGAGTGCTTCCCTGCTGTACAACTAAAACTGTGTGTTGTACAAACTCTGAATCCTTCTCACCTCTGAAAGTTTCAGCGCGGGAATCACGTGACTTTTGAGAAGAAGGTGAATTACAGGCACATAGTTGAGGCAAGTTTGGCTGAGCATCACTCACTGTTTGTCCAGAGGCCTTTCTCAGAAAGATGGAGAACAAGGCAGACAGCAGGGTTCCTTACGTGTTGACTACGCAGATGCTTTGTGAAAGCCTTTCCTGAAACACTGTTAGTTTCTTTGTTTCAGCCACCACCTTGGCTTTAGAAAAATGATCAGATTGTTTGAAGACTGAACTCTGATAAGGAGCTTATCATGGGAAGCAGCTGGTTAAGCCCAAGACGAGCTTGATGCTGAGGGATAAAAATAAAAATCATTTCAGACCAGCTTTCCAGAAGGAAAAAGCAAATTGTTTCCCTTGCCAGCTATCTAATTTAGGAGCCTGAGGTTTTAACAGTAGGTTAAAAATGTATATTTTAATCTCCCCAAATATGGCATTCAAGCCAAAGAAAATACATATGTTTTTCATTGCAGGATTAAAATGCCTTTCTTTGCGCATCTGTTCTCAAGTGGTGTATTGTCCCAGACGTGTTTTAATCGCAAGGAGGGTTTAAAGGTGATTATGGTTAGAATCAGATGCCTCCATTTTAAATATTTTAAAACTAAGGTTTGATTTAAAAGATTGGTGAGTGAGAACAGAAAGTTCTGATTTTCCCTGGAATTGACCTGTCTGTGGATGCAGCCCGGGAACTCCAGAGCCTGTGAGCCAGCAAGGTTGGCCTCAGGGGACCCCGGGTCATGTCATCTGCCTCACAGAACTGGGATCAGAGGCCATTCCAGGGATCCGGACGTTCCCAAACAAATGCCCGTTTTTCTGATTTGTAAAGTTTTCCCCATTACGGATAAAATGGAAGGGAGCGATGTGAACTTCACGGTTATAAGATGGAGTTTGTAACAAAGCGGCCTCCTGCTCACCTAACCATTGGTCTGGCCAACATTTATTTGGTGCCCACTGGGTGCCAGGCACTGATGAGACACGAGAGCCAAAGATGAACGTGACGGGGTCGTTTGTCCCCAAAGAGCTCACAATCTAACCGGAGACACAACACCCTTTGCCCTTGAATTTTATGTTTCATACTTAAATACACACATCATTTCTCACTGGGTAAAGTGGATGAAGAGAAAATTGTTCCTTCCTTTGGAAAACAAGGGGAGGGGGGTGAAGGCAGACGCAGAGAGGTGCCTTGGACGGGGCAGGTGACTCACCTGCTCAGGGTCTCCGCACGGGGGCGCCTGTGCTGGCACGGAGCAGTGGGGGAGGGTGCTTGCTGGGCTGGCGATTCGTTGTCCCTGCCCCCCGCAGGGCGGCTTCGCTCACCCCTGCGGCTCTGTGTGTTACAGTTCCCGGACCCTGTGACCCCGAAGACCTGATCGATGGAATCATCTTTGCTGCCAACTACCTTGGCTCCACCCAGCTGCTCTCAGACAAAACTCCCTCCAAAAACGTGCGCATGATGCAGGCCCAGGAAGCCGTGAGCAGGATCAAGGTGAGGGGGGTGCGGGGGGCGGCGGCGGCCTGAGCCGTCCACTGTGGTCTCCCCCGTAGCTCATGCAGATCTAGTCCCAGGTTTCGGGGAGAGTGGGTTCGGATGATGTGGCTGCCTACAGAGAAAAACTGTGCCTGAGTCCTTCTGGACAAATGCTGTGTATTTGGGGTGTCCTTAATGGCCAGTCTTATGAGAAAGCACATGTGGTCATCCACTCCGGAAAGCTGACAGCACGAGGAAGGTGTCATTTTGAGCATTACGTCCGTCGCCCTGTATTTTCATGCGCATAGCGGTCAGTGATTCGAACACTCATGTTGCGGGCTTGGTTCACACTCGGTCTCCTGCTTTTGAACCGGTTCTCAAACACAGCGTGTTACGATTTTGTTCATATCTGTTCAGCAGAGCCCCGGGGTGTCCGATGGCGAGCAAAAGAGCACAAGAGAATCTGAAATAGAGAAGCTGATAACCCACAGGTCCTCAGGGAAGGACCCAGCACGCCTCAGGGGGCCACCGGGTGGGGGTCAAGACCAAGTGAGCGCCGACAGAGGGCGAGGCAGGAAGTGGGGCACACGCCTCTACTGGGGTCTGTGAGCGGAGTGCTTTGGGGTCCCTGGATTTGAATTGGCCAACTCACACCTAAAAGAGCAAAGTTTTGGCGGGCTCCGCAGGGGTCTTCTCCTGGGGGTCATGCAGGGGAAAGGCCCGGGCCTGAGGGAGACCGTTTACTACAAGGACTGTTGGGAATTGATATCTGGAGCTTAGATTTGTTTGTGACGCTGCAGCTGTTGTCCAGGGCACGCGCTTGAATGAGGGGCTAGCGTCCGTTTAAGGTCACAGCAGCCACTTCTCCAAAGTGGATGCCAAGGCAGCAACCCCATGGAGCAGCATAAGGTCTGGACACAGGTTAATGGCACTGCTCACTTCCTGAGGATCAGTGGAAGTGCAAGGACCTGGCATGCCTCACTCTGTGGTGTTCCGACAGCCGGGGACCACCTCCAAGAAGGGGCTTTTGGAAGCAGATGGGGAGGCACTTTGGGGTGCCACAGTTTCTAGGGATGTTTTCTGCTGGCATTAGTGGGCCCAAGGCAGGCGTGCCTGACACCCGATAATGTCTGGGATGGAGCACAGGATACAGACTTAACTCCCACAGAATGCCAGAGCACCCTTCAGCCCCTGGCAGGGAGCATTCCCAGAGCCCATTCACTTGACTCTTCCAGAACAAAGCAGCAATCCGCCCCCAGAGGAGCCCTGAAGGTCCTCAAGACAGAAAACTATGCTGTTTTAAGATGAGTTCTCCTGGCTTCTGTCCATCAAGGTTTCAAACATGTGCAGGTTTGGGTATTGTACCCGACACCTTGTGTATTGGCCTCGTGAGTGGGAGCCATTGATCCCAGAGATAGTTCAGCTGTTTCCACTGCCTGGTTACATGCATACAGTGTGACATGTGACCTGTCCACTGCCCTGTGACACGCGACCTTGAGGACGAGAGCAGGCACCTCCCCAGAACATAAAGACGGTGGCACCCAGCGCCAGAGCCCAGCCAGGACCCAGCATGCTATGAATGACAGCTTAGTTTTCCCTCCTTAAGGAAAGAAACCAGAAAGTTCACTTTAAGGCTTCAAAGGATCGGTATCCAGAAGTTCCATGGCTAATGTGAACCAAGAAATTAGATGTTTTTGTTGATCATAACAAGCAAGATGAGGCTGTCTGATTATAAATCCATTTTAGACCTGCCTAGAGCAGAGCAGACATCTGGGAAACATATATTTATTTTTACAGCAAATTATTGTAGTGTGAGGAATTCATTATCGAGCGGTAAAGTTAAACGGTTACGTTCATTTATAAGTATCATCTTTGCACTGAGCTTCTGTGCATCTGAAGGAGCTGTGGCCCGTCATCCAATATTTTATACCTCCTGTTCCCTTTAAACGTCCGTCAAGTTGTTTGACTTTACGCTCAGCCAGACGCTTTTTCACATGTTAGGCGGAGACTGTGCACGGACCCACGGTTTATTTCAGCATTCCCTAGAAAGCGACGGTGTCAGGATGTGCACCGAGATTTCCCAGGGAACCAGAGCGCCTAGAGCGTTTATCCGGATCAGTGGGGCTGGTCTCACCGGAGCCCGCACAGTGGGCCCGCACATGCGCTAGGAGACACCTTTCTGCAAGGAACGTGGTGCCACGCTGTTTCCTAAAGAGAACCTTCAGGAATGAGTTATTCTAGGCCACTTCTATAAAGATGCAGAGAGGAAGGAAGCTACAGATTAGACAGTGTCTGTCCAGGCAGGAAGGAAAGAAGAAAAACTGGATTGGTCTGGAAATCCACGTGGCAATATATTCCTCACAAACTGATGAGTAATTTCCACCTCGGTGCACTTATCTGGACAAAGACAGAGGGGTTTCCTCCTTCTGATTCCTCTTTCTCCCCCTCTTCCCCCATGGGGATCCCCATCTTCCTCACCACACGTCTACGCTGTGAGGTTTGCGGGGTTTGTGCCACGTTAACTCTGGGCGAACACCAGCCTGAAGCTGGGCTTTCAGAACAGTCTTTCTAATTTCCCTCCTGTGGTGCTTATGGGATTTGCACTTGGCGTTTGCAGAATTAGTATTTTCTTAATGTAAAGAATGTATACAGTTATTTGCCAAATGGGGAGAGAATTTGGAGTTGTGGTTTAGCCAGAAATTTCCTCGTTAATCTGAGAAGAAAACAAAGGAATTTGGCTCAGAAAGCAAACGGTTCCCCTTAAGAGGGGCATCTCAGGAGATAAAAACTAACCAAGACCCAATCCTTGACCTTGAGAAACTTGTAATCTAATGAGGGAACCAAGAAGAGTGTTTAATACAACAAGGCAGGTTGAGGAATCTGAAATTAAAAGCCTTTTCCATCTACCCGGATGGAATAAATAAGGTGGATCTAAGTGCCACAGCAGAATGAGAACACATCTACCATTTTTCTTGTTGGTTTTTTTTCCCCATCTTTGGCCCCTCCCTAATGTACCCTTTCTGCCTTTGTTGGTCATCACTTCTGAGAAGAAATAGTATCCGTTTAGGAAGCCCCCATATGACCAAGGACTGTTTCAAGAGGTAGTTCTCAAACTGGGATCCCCTGAGCAGCAGCCTCAGCACCACCTGGGAACTTGTTAGAAATGCAGATTCTCAGGCACACCCCGGTCAGAAGTTCATGGTGAGGGGTGGGGAGGGCCCAGGAATCTGTGTTTTCATGAGCCTTCAAGGAGATTCTGATATGCACGATAATTTGGGGACCACTGTCCAACACAAGGGAGACCATTCTTGTAGAGCATCTTTTCTCTGTGCTCCGGGGCACCCCGAGCTAGTGCTTCCCACTGATGGGGTCCTGATGGCACATGAGTTCAAGAAATGCTGCAAAGTAGATCTTTTTTTTTGTGAATTTACCGTCCATGTTTTCCTAGTAAAGATTCTGAGAAGGAGATCTGATTCCCGTTGTTGAAGCAGCGGCTCCCATGTTACCTGAACACAGAACACGTGAGCGCCGTGTGGCACCTCTTAAAAGTCGTGCCACTGAGAGTCTCTGGAACAGGTTTTGGGAGGAGCCTCTGCGCTCCGTGCTGTGGGCGTGTGTAGCCCCGTAGACAGAGACGCCGTGTTCGTCCCACAGCGTGGGGACCGTGCCTTGACCCTCCCGAGAGAACCAGACTTGAAGCCGAGGTGGCTCGAACCCTTGTCTTCCTTTCTCTCCACCACCTCCCCATGCTGAATCTCCTCCACCTCCCCATGCTGGATCTCCACCACCTCCCCATTCCACCCTCATGCCCTCTGCCCTGTCTGCTCTTCGGCCGGGAGACGGCCGACCTGCCGGGCCCCGGCCTGAGCCACGGAGGCCGATCCCGTCCGCCCAGGGTGTGGCGTTCGTGTCTCCGCTCTTCCTACGTTTGTGAAGCTCGTGTCTTTGGCTCACAAATGCTGTTTAATGTTTTTCGGTGCATTTCTGTAAGGAGCCTTCATTATCAGACATGCTCATGTTTGTCTTGGCTAACGGGGCCCAAAAGATGAGATTTTTCTCTTCTTTCATGGAAACCTTTTCTTTAAATGTCAAAAATCAGGACGTAATCACAGAACGAAAATCTCTATCGTCGAGGCTTCGTGTGAGCCCTGTGACCTCCCTGTGAGTCAGGGAGTCTGTGATTACATGAAAAGGCTGTGAGCACCTTCCAGCAGGTCCTTCCCTCGCATGTGTCTCATTTCCTCCTCGGAATGGCCGGGGTGGGGAGTCCTGTGAGGTAGATATTACTAGCCCTCTTCACAGACCAACTGAGAGGTCCGTAGATGAGAAGCTGGCCTGAGGTGCCCATCAAGGGGTTCGGAGACAAGAGTGAGATTTCCGGGTTTGAATCTCTAGGCTGCTAACAGCTGAGCGCCCTTGAGCAAGTTAGTCAGTGTCTCTGTGCCTCAGCTGCCGCTTCTGCCAGAAGAGAGACCCATCGTGCCTGCCTCCCAGGGTTAGCGGAAGCTTTCGCATCGTAGCACACGGGCGCTGCTTAGAAGGATGCTGGCACATATCAAGTGCTCAGTAAACGTCACCCGGGAGAGGAAAGCGAGGCTGGCCGGAAGGAGTCCCAGCATGACTAACCTAGAGAATCTTAATGACAGCGAGTGCTCAGTACGCACCACACGGTTGGAGGGTGAGCGACGTCGCCACAGTCTGTGTCCTTTGCGCCACAGCTGACCGAGGGGCAGGCCGTAGTCGGTCCCGTGAAACGTGAGGCTTTCGGTGGATTCTGCCTCTCCTGGTTTTGTGACGCACACTGGCCATCTCTTGGGCTCCTCTGCTACTGCCCTCTCTCCTTCCGGGTCTGACCCCCTCCCAAATGTCACGTGTAGTCCTTAAATTAGAATTTGTTTTGGGGCGCCTGAATAGCACACGTGGTTGGAAACCTGGTAGTACTTTAAGTGCATAAAATATCCTCCACTTCATAAAAATTACTTCACAATGCCTTTCATGAAACTCGGTTTGCCTTTTGGATTCTCTGTCTTCATCAACCATTCCAGTAAAAAACAAAAAAACAACAAACAAAAACAAAAAACAATTTGGTTATTCCATTGGTAGCAGACAGTGGCTTCCTCCGAGAGGACCCGTTCAGATCACGGTGCCTTAACAGTGAAGGATGTTGACCAATAGCTATTCGGTTTTGGTATCAAGAATATTAGAAATTCTTACTCCTGCCAGATAATTTCAGGGAAAGTGGTAGAACAAACACACGCACATAAGGATCCCACAGTGGTCATTTATTGTGAGGATGGCAGTCGATGCAGGTGGGAACACCCCCCACGGGACTCTTGGGTCCCACACGGAGATCTGCACGGTGTGGCAGAGGGCCACTCCTCAGACGTGGGCATGTGTCCACCATCACGCACAGCAGTTAGGATACCGCCCTGCACCTGCTGCCTTCTGACTTTTCCAGAGCAGACTGTTCGCCGTGAATTCGTGGTCACCAGGAAGCGCTCGGTGGGGGAGGGGGCTGCCCTAGTTCGCAGCTGCACCAGAGAGGAGGTCCTTGGTGTCCGATGACTGACTCATCTAGTTTCTCTCCAGTGAGATAGAACAGACATCCAAATTTGACTCATTAATGAGCTAGAGATGTGCTGCTGGGAACAGAGGGCTTTTCCACAGGTGAGTATGGAGGAGTGTGAGGGAGCAGACGGTCCTCCACCCTCCCCCTTCACCACAGCAGTGTTTGCGGTTTGGCCATTGACTCGCCATTATTTGTACAAGGTCTGTGTATGTCCAGCAAGCCTTACCGAGAGCCAAGGAGTTGCATTCTGATGTAGGTAAATTATAATCCTGTAACGCCCAACACAAAGGTCGTGCTCAAAATGCACCAGACACTGTTCTCCGAGCTTTGCACACATCTGTTTTAGCCTCACAACAGCCCTATGCGGTAGATGCTGTTTTTATTTTCACTTTACAGATGAGGAAATTGAGGCACAGAGATGTGAGGTGGCTTGCTCCAAGCCACACAACTAGTCGGTGGCAGAGCCAGGATTCAGTTTTAGACAATCTGGCTGCAGTCTGTCTCTCTTTTTTAATCAACTGTGTTATTGTTTACTCGTGAGAAAAGGAGGGGGGAGGATTGTTACATCTATTTCTAGTTATGTATAGGTGATGTTAATATGACACCACTTTAAGGCAAGAATTATTACTAGAGATAAATGATAAAAAGAGCAATTCAACAGAAAGACATACGTACCTTAAATATGTATGTACCTTATAACACAGATATAAAATAGATAAAGCAAATATTGACAGAACCGAAAGGAGACAGGGGCGAATCCACAGCAACAGCTGGAGATTTTAACACACCTCTCAGTTAATTTTAGAACAAGCAGATAAGGAAAACATCAGCCAGCACATAGAAAATTTAAACTGTACCCTTAACTGACCTAATTGACCTAATTGATATTGTTAGAACACTATTCCCAGCAAGTGAAGAATGCATCTTTTGAAGTCCACCTGACATTGACCACAGTCGGTCATGTTCTGGGTCAAAGGGCTAAGAACCCAGCACAATTCAAAGGTTTGGAATCAGAGTCTGTTCTCTGACCACAGTGGAATTAATTCAGAATTCAGTAACAAAAGAAAAATAGAAAATCCTCAAATGTGTTAAAATTAGTAACACAACTCTAAATAATCCAGAGTTCAAAGGAAACTCACAGTGGAAATTACAAAACATTTTGAAGTGCTAATTAGATTGGAACATAAAATTTGTGGGACACAGCTAACGCAGTGCTTGGAGGGAGATTCACAGCTTTAAATAAAAGTATCAAGGGAAAAAAACTTCAAGATCTGTCATTTAAATTTTCATCTCCAGAAGCTAGAAAAAAAATCCACAAATGTAACCCAAAGAAAGTAAAAGGAAATTCAGATGTACGTTGAAATCAAGGAAATAAGCAGGCAGGCATACAATTAAGAAAATCAACAGAACCGACTCGGTTCTTTGAAAGGATTGATTGCAGTTTTATATAAGAAGTCCCTCAGTGTTTCCTCTCCTCCGGCCCCTGCCGTCTACAAAATCGTGAGTTAGGAAATTGACTCTCTCTGTAGAGCAGGATTTTTTTAAAGTCAGTCCTCCTCACGCAGAAACGCTTTATGCCACTATCGATACCAGTTTGCCAATTCCCTTTTTGACTTCGAGTCTCTGCAAATTCTTTTCTAACTGTTCTCCTGTCTCTGTTTGTTCCATGCTAAGCAGATGGCCCAGAAATTAGCCAAAAGCAGAAAGAAGGTGCAGTACAAGTAACGTCATCAGCGTGGTGTTATGCCTGTTCTTTTCATTTATTTACGTTTTGCCGTTTTATTATTTTGTGTTTTTGTTTTCTGCATCCAGCAAGTTTTCGTTCAGATTTCTTTTTGAACCGCCCCATTAGCCAACGTTTCTCAAAACTTAGTTGCCCAAAGTGGCTGTTTTCTGTTGCTCATGAGTCATTTCACATCAGAGAGACAACAGGCAGCAGATTGGAGATGCTAAATGAATCCTCCAGGAGTGTGAACGTTCCCCCGTTCAGGAGCATTAACGTGGCAGGGACTTGGGTCTGTTCAATTACAGTCACGTTTGACTCGTGCACTTGTCAGATTGCTGGATGCAAAAAAGAAAACTCGCTAATAACCACACTGCGCGGAGTTAAGCCCTAAGTGGACCAGACGGATACGCTTGTTTGGTTGTCTAGCTACTAGGTGCTCGTGGGCTACCTACGGGGTGTTGAGGCATTTGGGGCTCCTCCTTAATGGGGTGGCTTCAGGAATGGGTACGGCTTCTGTGTCGCTGTGGTGGCGTACGAACATGAAGACCCTTTTACCAGAACTGCATCCAAATGACTTTATTTGCACCTGCTGTAAATGTCCCCCGTCACTTGAATAGGGGCAGGCGTGCAGTGACGTCCCCAAGGTCTCGGGGTGTGGGTCAGTGGCCCTTATTCTTCAGTGTGTTGGGCTCCAAAAGCCTCGCAGAAAGGGCAGTTCACGGCCATCGCTCCTAGACTCACATCCGCAGTGAGCTGCTGCTTTCTGTAGGGGAGAGGCAGAGGGGACCGGCCTGTTCCACTGGCACTGCCCGTGCTCGCCGTGGTGGGTGAGTCCGTCCTCCGTGGCCCCTGCCGCTTCGGCAGTCTGAATCTGGGGTCCGCCCTGCCGTTCTGGTGACTGTGTCTCAGTGCGTCTGTGTGTGAGCTAACCTCGCGCCCGTGCCCTCGAGTCGGGACGAGGCATTCAGCTTTCCCCTGGTGCATCTTCCTTCTCAGGCTCCGGAAGGGGAATCTCAGCCGATGACCGAGGTGGATCTCTTCATTTCTACCCAGAGAATCAAAGTACTGAATGCCGACACACAGGTACGAGCCGCCTTCCCCGGGGCTGCAGGGCCTCGCATGGCAGCTCTGGGACTGTGCCCGTGCCCATGCCCGCACAGCCCCTGTCTCAGCTGCTGGCTTCCAGACAAGCTACAAGGCCGCGTGTGCAGAGCCGGCTGGGGGGCTGGGCTGGGGGCAGGGGGTGCTCTGGGACTGTTGCCTCGAAGATCTAAGGGAAAAATAAACCGTGGCTGCTGTTTGCAAATCAGGCTCGTAGGTTTTTATAAGATTCATGAATTCGAACAGATTAGCCTTTTAAGAAATTTTTGTTTAAAATCACACACACACACTACAGCCACCACATGTGGATATTTTATCCTTCTAACTTCTCCACCAGAGATTCTACTGGTTGTAAAACGACGGAACATTTTTTTTTTTCCACATACTACACACCACTTCTTGCTCTGGGTCAATAAGTCCCAGGAATTGCCTCCAGGCTAGATGGGTGCATGTGAATCTGCTAGCAGTCTCTGAACCCAGCCCACCCCCCACCCCCACCCACCACCCTGCTGCACGGGGACTTCGCTTGGCTGGGCTGTGGGGTGACAGACTCTCTCCTGGGCCGTTAGGTGCCGTGCCAGACTTAGCATCCCTGTCCCTTGCGCCCTCCAGGAGACCATGATGGACCACCCTCTGAGGACCATTTCCTACATAGCGGACATCGGGAACATCGTGGTGCTGATGGCCCGCAGGCGGATGCCCCGCTCCAACTCGCAGGAGAACGTGGAAGCCTCCCACCCATCCCAGGACGGCAAGAGGCAGTACAAGATGATCTGCCACGTCTTTGAGTCTGAGGACGTAAGGGTGCCTCCCTGATGTCCCCCGGGGTGACCTGGGCTGCCCTTGGGTGGGCCACATTCTCTCTCTCTCAGAACCTGAATCGGTCTCATTAATCACACATGAAGCACGCATTTATTGAGCACCTACTGTGTGTCAAGTACATAGTAGGGATACAGGGGTGAATAAACAAAGTGTTCATCATGAGGCTTACAGGGAGACAGAAAATAAATCGATAAATAGACTTAAGGTAGATGGTGAGACGTTCTATAAGGAAAAATAAAACTAGGGCAGGAGCTGTTTCCGGTGGGATAATCAAAGTCTTCTCCGAGGAGGTGACATTTGAAGAGAGACCTGCGTCACCTGAGTAAGAAAAGGGCAATTCGAGGATGGCCTAGAATGAGGGGAAAGAGGCGACCCGTGGGGGCCCAGGCGGGTGTCACCCGGGCATGAGGGCGTGGGGGGGAGGGCCATCCTTGGTTGCGTAGGATTGCCTTCTAGACCACAGGAAAGCTGGGATTCCTCCTCCTACCTCCCCCCGACCCCCCACCGGTGGCAGGAGCACCGCCTGCCCTCTCCTGGTCCTCACGAAAACCCGCTGCTCCTCCCATCACCAAGCCAGTGAGTCCCAACCCCCACCTTTCCGGTGTCACAGTCAACAGAGAAAATTCATTCACAGCAGAGGCAGGGCCCTGCCTCCATTGGGCCTTCTCCCCCCAGGCACCCTTGGTGAGGTGAGGCCCCCAGACTTCGTGCCTAGTTAGCATCCAGCTTTCCCGAAAGCTTGGCAGACCTTAGAAGCTCCCTTCAGGGCCAGGGGCCAAGGCCCCATGGTGAAGGTCTGGAACCACAGGGCTGCCCCACGAGGGCCGTGTCCATGCCCTTGACCGTGCTGATCTTCCCTCACCATAGCAGTGCAGGCTCAGTTTCTCCTGTTGAGCAGAGAGCCCTTAGCTACTTAAAGAAAACGGCCTGTGGTAGCGCTGGCTCCTCAAGAGAGGCCGTTTTTCTCCAGGAGAGAGTTCCTCTCGCTGCAGTAAATTGCCTTCCTGCTGGAAGTTAAGAGTCGGAGGCAAGCTGCTCGTCCCAGGGATTCGGGCTGTCCCAGCGGCAGCCACAGGGAGGTGGGGACACTCACGCTGGTTCCCTAGAACCCAGCGCCCGGGATGAGATCGCTGCAAAGGCAGCCATTCCCCCTGCTCGGCCTTGAAAGCCAGAGGCCAAGCACGCAGACTGGGAGAAAATGCGTTCTGGAAGTTTCTCAGAAAGTTTCGAAAGTGAAACTGAGAAGCTTAAGGCTCACGTGTCCTGCAGGCTGGCTGGAAAGAGGGAGTTAGCTCTGTGCGCCCCCACCCAGGCGTGTGGATGCCTGCGTGACCCTCCGCCACCCCCAGCTGGCTGGAGCTTCTAAGGAGGGGTCCCTTTTCGTCCCAGCTCCCATCTGGGGAGGTGACGAGAGGACTGAGGAAGCAAGAGGTGTGACGAGAGTGCTCCCAGCAATCTCACTTTTACCCCCTTTGCTTCTGAAGCAAAGGACAGAAGGGCGTTGGCTCCGGAGCCGAGACTGGATCCACATACAGGCCGCGAGGCCTCCGAGCTGGTGTCAGATGACAGCGTGTCCCTCGCTGGGCCGCCATGTGGCCCCAGTACACAGCACACACACCGCAGCCTGGGAGTTTGCGGGGTGCTCCCGTCGGTGACGCTCAGTGCTCTGCACATGCTCTTCAGTCATCCGTCCGCGTGTGCGTCTCAGGCCTGCAGCAGCGCCTCGCTCAGTTACCCCAGGACGCAGGGTGCTGGTCCTTGTTGTGACTGTGCGTGCGGGGTCACCAGACGCACAGGGAAAAGGGAAGCATTTCTTGTTTTAGGGCAGCCGTCGTAGGAGGTTCTGATTTCACTGCTCGTTAGCTGCTTTTAGCTAAACTGCTCACCTTAAACAGACCCAGCATTCCGAGGTCTAAAGAGCTTTGAGAAGCAAAAGGGGTTTTTGGAGTCCAGTGGCTGATAAACCTGTCCTGAGCTGCCATGAGACACTTCATAGGATTTTTCCAGCTCACCGTGAATCTTCTGCAACATTACTGTTTGGAGGGCGATTCCCCGGGTTCTGATGGGGTTTTTCGACAACGTATGATACATGCACCCTGTTGCCTTTTCTAACATCCAGAATTTTCTAAATTATGAAACATGGCCTTGAGAGCTTAGGATGAGGGCCCATGGCACTGTCACGCTCCCATCAGGCATAGGCTTGATGCGAGGATTATGGGGATGGCCCTTGGCTACCGCTGGACGAAGCACAGGCCCGTGGCTGCCAGTGAGCTGGATTCATCACGTGGGTGAATTAACGCAGGAGAGCCTGTCAGGAACGACCCACAGAAGCGCAGCTCCTGTCCTGTGAGCTGTGTGACCTTGGGTAGGTTCCTTCATGTCTCTGGGCCTTGCTCCCCTCACCTGGAAACTACAGGGTTCGACCTGATGAGGGTTTTCAACTCTGTGGGACCCAGAACCCCCTTTTTACAACAGATATTTTGTGAGGCCCCATTACTGTCCTGAAATAAAATTCATAGATCATATAACTTCCCGCTTTGAAAATTTGTCCACAGGCTAAAGCATTGCCACAAATGTAGCACAAAGGAGAAATCAAAGGAAAACAAGCTCAAATAAAATTGTACTTAACTATGCTGCGTAAATGCTGGGGCCCAGCCATTCCGGAAGGAACAGCAGAGCCGTCTGATGCTTGCACCTACATAGCGTTTAGCTGAATATCAGAAACACTTCTTACTTGACCTTTTGAACTGAGAGCTCAGTAGAAAAATAAGTGTGTAGGCAGACCCCACCTTCATTCAGAATCCCCTCAGCCTGCAGCAAACGTGTAGGCTGCTGGGGATGTGATTTACTGGCCACCCAGAGACCATGAATAGCGCTGCTGCTAATGACTTTCCCAAATCCAGAAGCTTCCAGGGAAATCCTAGACAAAGCGACTCAACATCTTCTCTCACTTAACACAGCAGCTCTACAATCGGAACGTTCATGTGAATTAGATTGTGCAGTTAACGCCTTTGTGTTCTGTGTAAGTCGAGGTTGAGTCCTGGGCTCAGGCGGTTTGATGCAGGCAGTGCGTGGATCCTAGTGTCCAGTGGGGTGACTGGGAGTTGCTCAGGGTGCAGAGTGGCTCATCTGTGGGTAGGACTGTCCTCCTCACGGCAGAGTCCTGTCCACTGGGTGCCAGTAGCTCCCTTGTGACCGTCGTAGTAAAACGTGCCCCTCGTCCTTCTGAGGACGGCCTCTGGCAGGGATCAGTGCCCCACGTCGGCCCACCGGCCCAGCCGACGCCGGGGGCTCCGGTCCTGCGGGGACCCAGGCGCTTCTGCCCCCAGGGCTCCCCGGCTGACCTCTGCCTTCCCTCTCCGGCTCCTGTTTAGGCCCAGCTGATCGCACAGTCCATCGGGCAGGCATTCAGCGTGGCCTACCAGGAGTTCCTCAGGGCCAACGGGATTAACCCTGAAGATCTGAGCCAGAAGGAGTACAGTGACCTGCTCAACACCCAGGACATGTACAATGATGACCTGATCCACTTCTCCAAGTCGGAAAACTGCAAGGATGTAGGTATCTCTCCGGGCGGCTGGGCGGAAGCCCCAGGAGTGTGGGGGCAGCCCTGCTGTGGGGGGAGGAGAGCGCCATTGGCAGGACCTTGCTGGGGGCTCAGGCCCATCTCCAGGGTCCCTTGTGGGGCCCTGTCATTAAAGCCCGCCGTGGAGAGCCATCACCAAGGCGGAATGTTCTCTGGTGCCGACAGTCCTGAGCTAAGTCTGGCGGGGGTTCCAGAGGTGAATGGGACCTGAACCCCGTCCCCCTGAGCCCACTGTTTAGGAAAGGGCACAGAAAAGTTTAGTGTTGGTGCTGGGTGCAAGCACTATCAGAGACAGCTGTGAGAATGGAGCGGGTGTCGGGTCTCAGGTGACGGACTCTGTGCTCCCCCCGGGGGCGGCCCACGGCCTCAGAGCTTTGCAGGAGTGTCTGGAGGAAAACACAGTCATCAGTGCGGGGCTGGAGGTCTGGGGAATCTTGGGAAAGCGCAAAAGACTGCAGAGAGCTGGGCCAAGTACAGAAGTATGACGGTCAGAAAGCTCAGGAATCGTCCGGGGCCATGAAGGAGACAGCATGGCTGGGGCGCGGAGTCTGTGTGGAAGAGGACCTGAAGAGGCCACCGGGGTTCAGGTTGGAACTGGGTGTCTTCAGAGCCCAGGGACTCGGGATTCCCCCAGAAGACAAAAAGTACTTTATAAGGAAGTGATCTTTTTACCTGCCGGTGGAGGTTTGGTGTCCTCTGTCCCCTAGAAGCAGAGCCTGAGGCAGGGATTCTTGTTCAAGGGATTTTGGGGGAGAGTGCGCTCAGGAAAAAGCGAGTATAGGCAGCAGGGTGGTGGGGATGCTAAGCTTAGAGGAGTGTGGCCTTGCTGGAGAGGAGATTCATTCGAATCCAGGGGAAGCTCAAGGTCACAGGGCAGACTGGTCCCTCCTTGGGCCAGAGGATTCGGCAGGCCTTTGTACCCGGTGCCAGTCCGTTGTTGACTGACCTGGATGGGAGGGGGGTGTATTCGGGCTGCTTAACAGAGTACTTCCGAGCAGGTTGCTTCAACTAAAATTGTATTGCCTCACAGTTCTGGAGGCTAGCGGTCCAAGATCAAGGTGTCCTCGGGGCCGCTTCCTCCTGAGGGCTGTGGGGGAAGGGTGCGTCCCGGGCCCCCCTGGCTTGGAAATGACTGTCTTCTCTGTGTGTCTCCACATCATCTTCCCCCGTGTGCATGTGTCTGTGTGCAAACTTCCTCCTCCTGCAAGGACACCAGTCACACTGAATTAGGGCCCACCCGAATGACCCCATTTTAACTTGACTCGCCATGCCAAGATTCAGTATCCAACTAAGGTCATATTCTTTTAAACTTATTTATTATTTTTAACATTCATTTATTTTTGAGAGATAGAGCATGAGCGGGGGAGGAGCAGAAAGAGGGGGAGACACAGAATCCGAAGCAGGCTCCAGGCTCCGAGCTGTCAGCACAGAGCCCGACGTGGGGCTTGAACCCACAAACCAAACCGTGAGATCATGACCTGAGGCAAAATTAGATGCTTAACTGACCGAGCCACCCAGCCGCCCCCAAATAAGGTCATACTCTGAGGTACTGGGGGTTTGGCCTCCAACAGGAATTTCGAGAATACAGCTGAACAGCCCATCACAGGGAGTGTGTCCCATTGGGCAGCTCTCCAGGGAAGCGGCCAGCTGTGGGCATTAGCAGCCAGGAGGAGGGACACGAGCCTGCGAGGGGGCTTTGTCGGGTCCCAGCGGCCGCTGCCACAGTGCGTGTGGGGGCGTATGTGTATGTGAGAATCTCAGTAAACAGATACACAGTGTCTTTGTCAGAGGCTTCCAGAAAGTGTCTTGCCCTTTTGTAGTGTCTGTGCAAATCTTGCCAGACTGCAGGAAACCAAAACTGATGCCTGTCGTCTCTGCCCTGCCCGGGAAGGCCACACGCTAGTACGGCCATCTAGAATATGGTCTTTCTGCTGGCTCTTCCAGCCTTTTGGTGGAGATAACCTTAGCGTCATTTGTTTTTGTTGTTTTTCCTTCTTCCTCAGCTTTCTCCTTGCAAAGAGAGAATGTCTGAAATGTCTGTTTCTTTTTAATGGAGAGAATTTTTGAAGTACCAGGGACTGAGACAGCCCTGTGTATAGAACCCAGAAGATATTTCCGGGAACCATAATGCACCACCGGTGTCCCCTCCTACACAGCCTCTTTACTCCCTGGGGGCTACGAAAAAACCACCTTGTGCCCTTTGTCTTTACGTCGCCAAGGCAAGAGAGCTTATGTGGAACAAGAAGGATTGTGTGAAATCCTTTCTTACCAAATGCCGTGGACTTGAGAGAAGACAGGACTCGTTTGGGCTGGAAGCTCAGGGAAATGTCTTTCTTTTTTTTTTAATGTTTGTTGTTGAGAGAGAGACAGAGTGTGAGCAGGGGAGGAGCAGAGAGAGACGCAGAATCTGAAGCAGGCTCCAGGCTCCAAGCTGTCAGCAAAGAGCCCGGTGCAGAGCTGGAACTCACAAACTATGAGATCACGACCTGAGGCAAAGTCGGAGGCTTTACTGAGCCACCCAGGTGCCCCAGGGAAATGTCTTTCTTTAGTCAAGACAGGAGATGGAGAAAAGTTGTGACTTGTGTCACTACCCTGGATGGTTACTGATTCAAGCTTTGTAAGGGTTTTTGTTTTTATTTTCATTTTTCCTTCCCTTTCAGGTCTTCATAGAGAAGCAGAAAGGAGAAATCCTGGGCGTGGTGATTGTGGAGTCTGGCTGGGGGTCCATCTTGCCGACCGTGATCATCGCCAACATGATGCATGGAGGCCCCGCTGAGAAATCGGGGAAGCTGAATATCGGGGACCAGATCATGTCCATAAATGGCACCAGCCTGGTGGGCTTGCCACTGTCCACCTGCCAGAGCATCATTAAGGTACGTGGAAGTGGGAAACCTAACATGGGTGAAGCATGACTGTGTTTTGGTCACTGATGCTATGAGGGTCGGACACAGGGGAGGACACAGATACAACAGGCACGGGCTTGCGCTCAGGCTCTTACCAGACTCCTCCCTGAGGTCATTTTTAGACCAAAGATGGTATATGTGGCTCCCGTAACACCACGCTCTGTTCTGTGCCCTTGCAGGCATCACTAATCGATCACAGCACTCTTGTCCCCTAAGCCTAGACTCAGCCTCCCGCAACGTTCCTGCTGTTCAGCCATGCAGACAGTCACTGATAGTCTGCTACTTGCACTGGAGGTGACTGGCCGTCCCCGTTTCAAATCACGGAAGTGCTTCAGGTCTGAGAGCCCGGTTTCCTTCCCAGTGCCTGTGGCCGTGATCCAAGTGAGCATGGCCTGCCCCAGAGCTTACGTAACACGGTCCACCTGTGCCAGGTGCTGTGCGAAAGGGGGAATCTTCTGGTACAGCTGTGTGTTCCTCCTCACACCCGAATGTCCTTACTTCTCATTCAACCTGAACAGACGCTCCTGCGCAAGGCAGAGAAGAGCTCCTCACATGAAACAGTGTGAAATTAGATTTTCTTAGCAACGAAGCGTCCGTGTATACTTTCTCGAGCACATTGGAACTTGCTGATTGCATGGCCAGTAGGAACACTTCTCCTCCACCTCAGTATCTGGAGCCCCAGCTCCATGCCAAGCACCGTGACACCACAGGCAGACTGGGTTCTAGGACTTTCTTTCATCCCTCGAGGTTTCCTGAAGGGCGGTGAGCTAGAACATAGCTGTGGGCATGCCCGTGTGTGTGTGTATGGGCTGCGGAACTAAGTGAATTCATAGAACAGTTATTAGAAACAAAACCATAAAAGCCAACATCCACGGCTGGGCAGTCGGAGGGTGGAAGTCAAGGTGAGTGTATAGGACACAGAGAGGGAGCCCTCTTCGTTTTTAATGAGACAGATACATTCTGATTCCTCCAGAGATTACCATACCCAGAGAACAAGTAGTCCTCTCTGGCTTCGTCTGATTTCTTTTTGTTACATCTTACACTTAAATAGGTCCTACCCCTTCTTAACATAAAGATCAAAGAAACTTGGGGCACTGGCTGGCTCTGTCGGTAGAGCATGTGACTCTTGGTCTCAGGATCTTGAGTTCAAGCCTCATTCTGGGTGTAGAGCTTACTTTAAAATATGTATATATAAAATATATATACTTTAAAAGATATATATCTATATATAAGACCCTACCTTGAAGGTACATAGTCATGCAGACATTTTTTAAAATTTTTCTTTAATGTTTGTTTATTTTTTAGAGAGAGAGAGACAGAGCTTGACTGGGGGAGGGGCAGAGAGAGAGAGAGACACAGAATCTAAAGCAGGCCCCAGGCTCTGAGCTGTTATCACAGAGCCCGACACGGGGCTCAAACTCACAAACCACGAGCTCATGACCTGAGCCAAAGTTGGACACTTAACCGACTGAGCCACCGAGGCGCCCCTCACTCAGCCACCGAACGCCCCTCACTCAGACATGTCTAAGTGGGCCTCTCTTAGGTGGAGCTGAACTTGAGAGAAGCGGAAGATCAGCGCACATGTGGAGGATAATTATCATTGAAAGGGGTCATGGGCGCTCATGGCAACAAAGAGGTGAAATGCTACATGCGGAGGGAGGAGAATTCTTTCTGATTTTTAAGGTGGCCTTGGAAGGAGGAGCCAGATCTAGGTCGATGGGTAACATAAATAGGGACACGGCCTTCTGGAGTTGCTGCTTAAATTGATGGGCACTGGGCTGGCTTTGCAGCGGTGGGGACAAGCCTGAGCACAGCCAGCAAAGGCTGATTGAATGGCGCGGTGCCTGGAGAGGCCGGGGGGCTGAGGGCTGGCAGTGGGGACCCAGGACCCACCCGTGTTTGGTAACTCACTCACATGTGTCAAGGTTCATGGATACCCTTTCATACTAGTAAGCAAATGACTTAAACACTGTGCATGCATGAAAACCCCCAAGGGGCCATGGGAACCAGGTTGTTAGATCCAGTCTGCACCCGGGAACTTGGTCTGGCTGAGGAGACATGAAGGAAGGAGCCAATAGCTAATGGCGACTGAGTACCGTGCCCCTGGCACCGTTCTGAGAACGTGCACATTTGCTCACCGAGCCCTCATGGCAGCCTTCTGTAGGGTAGGTACTGTTGTCATGCCCATCATACAAGTAAGAAAACTGAGGCACAGGAAGGTGATGTGATCATTGTCAGTGGAGGAGGCAGGTCACTCAGCCGCCTGGATGTCACTCAGCCCCGGAGGCCGTGGTTTTCAGCACAGGATCTTGACACACACCTCCTTCCAGAAGGGGAAGCGGGGCAGTGTCTGGAGACAGTTTAGGCTGAGGGAACCGGGGGGAGGAGAGGCTGTGGCATCTCGTGGGTAGAGGTGCGGGATGGTGCCAGACTCCCAGCCCCTCATCGGAGAATGAGCCCGAGTGCAAAGGCTGAGGACGCCCGTCCTGGGAGTGCAGGAGTTCAGAGGTACGGGGGAGAGATCCTCTCAGAGAGAGGGATGCAGGTGAGGGAGCGTGGGGAGTGGATCTGGGTCTGGAAACGTTTGGGAAGAGGAGCCAAAAGAAGGTGAGAAGAAGGGTTTCCTGGGGTTTCCTGCCCGTGCCGTTACGCACCTGCTAGGCGGTGCCTGGCCGCCTTGTTACCTCCCTCCCTCCTCCAGACAACCAGCCCCCTCCCTCATGGGCGCTTGGTTTATAGACAAGCCATCAGAGACCCCCAAGGGTGCAACCGACCTGCACGGGTTCCTCCTGTGGACAGCTCCGTGCACATCCCAGGAGGCAGGGCCGAGGGCACAAGGCCAATGCCGGGCCCCCCTGGCCCGCACAGGGACCCATCTTCTCTCCGCTGGACCTCACATCAAGGTTGACACAAAGCTTGCTCCAAGCAGTCAGAGCACCATCGAAGCAATTTCTTAAGCAGAAAAGGTATGTTTGCACCGGGAGCTGATCTCTGATGTCCATAAATGGAGTCTCTGTGGAATCAGAATTCAAAGGCCACATGGTGAGGAAAGAGACATCACTGCTGAGGATGCAGAGCAAGGGAACCAGTGCTTGGTGGCCGCCCGCAGACAAGGACGCAGCCAGCAGGCCCCGCGAGGACACAGCCCATGGTCCTCGGCGCCCGGGATGCGCTGCTTTGTCAAGCAGAGAGATGTGCGTGGTCCACCCTGGCTGGGAGGAGGATTTTACCACTGACTTCAGCTAGAATTTCTAGCACCAAATGAAGACTTTCAGTGGGTTGTAACACTGTTTTAAGATTCCCTAGGGACACCTGGGTGGCTCAGTTGGTTTAAGCGTCCAACTTCGGATCAGGTCATGATCTCATAGTTCGTGGGTTTGAGCCCCGCGTCGCGTCGGGCTCTGTGCTGACAGCTCAGAGTATGGAGTCTTCTTCTGATTCTGTGTCTCCTGCTCGCTCTCTGCCCCTTGCCCACTTACACTCTGTCTCTCTGTCTCTCAAAATAGACATTAAAAAAATGTTTTAGATTTTCAAGACAAGGATGCCTGCATGCCTCAGTCAGTTAAGCATCTGACTTTGGCTCAGGTCACAGTCTCAAGGTTCGCAAGTTCAAGCCCTGCTTCGGGTAAGCACCGTTTCTCTCTCTCTCGCTCACTCTCTCACTCTCTGCCCCTCACTCACTTGCACCCTCTCTCTTCCAAAATTTAAAAAAATTAAAAGAATAAAAGTCCTTAGACAAATCCCTCCTTTGCCTCCGCCGAAGCCCCTGCCCCACAGCCCCGCCCTGCCCTTTGCGCCAGTGCCAAGGCAGACTCGGGCTTCTGGTCGGTAGCTCCGTCTCACCCTTGTGCCAGTGCACCTTGCAGTGAATTTAGCAAGCACCTCTCATCCTGATCGATCATGGCTGGGAAAACCGTGGTTTGAAAGCCCTGGGGCTGTTGTTGAAATGCAGATTCCACGTGTGTGTGGCGGGGTCTCCGGGGTCTCGTCAGCCCCTCGCAGGCAATGACGTCACCAGTCTTCAAAGGCCTTTGAGAAACAAGGGTCTAAACCATGTGTTCTGTGCTTGCCACTTTAAGGCGTGTTGACCCTCCCCCACCCCCCGCCGTTACAGGAACATGGAAGACATTTCTAGAATAGAGTTACAGGTACTGAAGCATTTTCATTGCTTTCTTTCCCTAGCAACTGTTTTCCTGGCCTCCTTCCTGAGACCTGAGTGTGGGTAGGCAGAGCGTTAGCAGGCGGCCTGTTTGCTGCCTCCGTGGCCCTGCCCTCCTGATACTCTTTTCTTTTTTAAACTAGAGCACCGCCTTCCTCCTCCCTCCACAGGATCCTGTCCTGCTTCCCTGTTGCCATAGAGACCATGCTGGCTTCTCTCCCCTCCCCCAGCTCGTCCAGGGTCCCCAGCAGGGACACCATTCCCCTGCTGTCCGTGGGGACAGAATGGCCGCTTATTTAGCTGGCTTCTCCTCTCAAATGGCAGCTCAGAAATCCAACTTAATGGGACCCAACTTGGAGCACTGGTGAGGCGCACGGAGCCAGTGCGTGCTCTCCCTACTCCAGACGGGCGTCTCTCTAAGCCTCATCTGGCAGCACATTTCCCCAGATTCATTCCCTGAGGGACAGATCAGGCCTGTTAAATCCCTTCACACCACACAAGGGGAACCCACCAGAGCGGTGGGAACTTCTTTTAGGAGGTTGAAAAAATAGAAGTCATCCTCTGGCTTTTCAGGACGCGTTCTGAGGGCTTCCCTGTCCCCACGCGTCCCTGCCTCATCTCAGCACTGAATAGGTGTGAGCTTTCAAAGCTGGTGGCTTGGTCTGTAGCCGGGATTCTGCATGCTCCTTCTCTGGGCCTACTTCCCTCTGGTTCCAGCAGGTCCCTGGTCTCCTGGCGTGTGATCGTAGGGGGCGGGGAGGAGGGGCCCCAGCCCCTGGGTGCCCTGCGTGGGCCTGCAGCCATCCCCAGTGCCTACACGAGCCTTGGTACGCTGCTAGTGAGCAGTAAGTACTGACTGAGCAGGAGAAAGAGGAGGGAGAGAGAAGTGCAGTTGACCTTGAACAACACGGGTTAGAATTACATGGGCTCGTTTATCACAGGTGTTTTTCAGTAAACATGGCCCAGTACTGGAAATGTCTGCTCTTTCTTGTGATTTTCCTAACAACCTTTTCTTTTTCTCTAGCCACCTCTGCTGTAACAACCCAGTGTATAATACATATACAAAATACATGTTGTGAATGTTATCGGTGAGGCTTCTGGTCACTGTAGGCTGTTTGTAGTTAAGTTTCAGGGGACTCCAAAGTTGTACGTGAATTTTCAACTACACAGTTTAGGGGGTGGTCAGCACTCCTGACCCCTGCGTTGTTCAAAGATCAACTGTATGCCCATTAATATGTGAGCACCACCCCCTTGGAAGACGCCTATTTTTAACTTTAGAAATGGATGTGGTTTTTTTATTAGTATTTTTCTAATGTTTGGGGGGGGTGCGAATGAGTGAGGGAGGGGCACAGAGCAGGAGAGAGAATCCCAAGCAGGATCTCACCAGCTGTGAGATCATGATTTGAGCAGAAGCGGGTGTTTCTAAGCCTCATGGTGGAGATGTGGTGGTGGCGGCAAATTTGCTGAGGAAAGGAATGCATGGAAAGGAGTGAACTCGGAACTGGAGCTGGAAGGGACCTCCGGGTGTCACTCACCGCTTGTCTGGGTGACCAGGAGACCGAGGTGGAGGAAGGGAGGGGCGGGGTGGCGAGGATGCCCAGCGGCAGAGGCCAAAACACAGCTGTGACGACGACACGCCGCGAGGGTCCCTGTGCATGGGGACGCAGGCCCCTGTGCATGGGGACGCGGGCCTGCCTCGTGCGGGAGTTGGTCCCTGGCGGACTCGGCCCGGGGAGACCTGCTCTTGGCTCCCCTGCTGCTCCACTTTGACGTCCTCACCTGTGAACCAGAGAAGCCACCCAGAGACCTTCCAGAAACCACGGAGAGCGGCTGGCGAGGGCTGCCCGAATGTGCACACCGAGTCACCGTCGCCCAAGCTGCAGCCCCGGGAGGCTCTGGTCCCGCAGACCACAGAGCAGCGCCGAACGCCCAGGAGACGGGTAGAGATGCTGGCGGTGGGAAGTGAAATTGAGCCCCACCCAAACTCAAACACTGAGAGGACCGACCGTAATCCATCAAAGGCAGCGGGAAGTCAGACGTTAGGAGCCCTGGACTCTAGCCAGGAGGGAAAGTAAGCTAAAAACGGCCCCGTGCAAGGCCAGGATAGCAGATGTGGTGACACAGATTCATTCATTTATTGCTCTCCCTGGTTCCTTCGTTGAGCAAGCCTTCCTCATGAAGGACACACGCTCTCCCGTTGTGTGCGTGGGGGATTACGGTGGAGGCGAGATGCGTGGTGGTGAAAACAGAACAGACGTGGGGTGGGGTCCCTCTGCGGGTGAACCGGGGTGAGTTGCTTCGTATCTCTGAGCCTCAGTTTCCTCTTCTGTAAAATGGATATAGTTACAGGTGGTTTGTCAAGGAAACTGAAGGACACAGCTCCTGTGGGTGGCGAGCATCCGTGTGCAGTTACAGGTGGTTCACCATCAGGGCGAATTCTGATGGACCTCAAGGGTAGGGTGCCCACACAGAGCGGCTGACTGGTCAGCACATCCCCCAGGTCTCCCACAAGCCCTGTGCTCTCACAGCACACCGGCCACCAGTGTGAGAGGTAAATGAGCTCTTTAGGCTTTGAGTTGGCACCTTCTAGCAGCAGACTGTCCCTGCTTGGGCACTGTCAGCCTGTAGGCGGGTCTGCCTTATGAGTCTCAGAAATAACGGAAGGTTCCTTGGGACTCCTTAGGACTCCCTTTGCCTTCAGTGCCTTAGATCCGTCCATCTCTCTGGTCACCATATGCACTCTGTCCTGCTCGTGTTTCAGGGCTTGAAGAACCAGCCCCGGGTGAAGCTGAACATCGTGAGGTGCCCCCCAGTGACCACCGTATTGATCAGGAGACCGGACCTTCGCTACCAGCTGGGTTTTAGCGTCCAGAATGGAATCGTAAGTAGGGCTGTGTCCCAGACAGCTGACAAATGAAACCGTGGCACAGTGTTTTTTTTTTAATTTTTACTTTCAATTTTTTAATGTTTATTTTTGAAAGCTAGACAGAACATGAAGACGGAAAGGGCAGAGAGAGAGAGAGAGAGGGAGACACAGAATCGGGAGCAGGCTCCAGGCTCTGAGCTGTCAGCACAGAGCACACTGTGGGGCTCGAACCCATAAATTGTGAGATCATGACCTGAGATGAAGTCAGATGCTTAACTGACTGAGCCACCCAGGCGCCCCAAATTTTTAGTTTTGTAAAGCCACTCATTGCCCTGAGAGAACTCAGCAGGATCGGGAGGAGTGGGTGGGGGCCGGCCCTGCTCCCCCCTGGGGGCCAAGAATCCTGTGTCCTTTCCACTGAGAAGAGGAAGGGGGTCCCCAGGGCCCTGGCCCTGAATCTCTTTGCTGCGATGGTGAAAGGGACAGCCTCCCAGCTGCCAACTTGAGGGAGTCCAGGATGTGGCTCCAAGGGTGTCCTTCCCCCTCCAGCCCCGGGGCTGCCATTGCGTCACCACGGGGCGACCCCCATCGGCCTGGCCCGTGTAGAGCCGCTCAGCCCCCCCGCCTGGGGTGCGCGGCGCCGGGCTGGCTGGACCGGCTCCGCGGGGCATTGCAGGGCCTCGGAGGCGGTGACGCATGCGCATCTCTGCTGTGCCCATTTACCCTGAATCGCGCTTCGGGGATGAGGAGGATTTTCATAGCTTGGAAATCTGCCTTGAAACAATACTTCCTTCTATTCTCCGTTGCAGTAAAATTTACACAGCCTTAAATTTACCACTGAAACCATTTTTTAATTGTTTATTTTTTGAAAGCAAGTGGGGTAGGAGCAGAGGACCCGAAGCAGGCTCCGTGCTGGCTGCACAGAGCTTGACGTGGGGCCTCAACCCCGAACCAGGGGATCATGATCTGAGCCGAAGTCGAATGCTTAACTGAGCCCCCAGGCATCTCCATCTAAACTGTGGTTAAGCAGACAGTTCAGTGGCATTAAGTACATTCAGAGTGGTTATGACCATCACCGCTAGCTCTGTCTAGAACTTTTTTATCCCAAACCGAAACTCCATACTTGGTATTACTCCCGTTTGGCCTGGTTTGCCTTGTTCTGGACTCACGGTGATGGTGGGCTGTGATGACCATATCGTTCTCTGTCTGTGACCTTGAATTTCTAGGTTTTGGATGTGCCCTCCCTCTCTTTCATCTTTCCAGATTGAAGAACCCTATTCTTTTCCCCCTTAAAATCTCAATTAAGAGTGGTAGGTGTTTCAAATTTTATTCCAAGTCTGTTTCATGGCTTAGAAATACCGTTGAAGTTCCCAGTTGGAGTGGAAACATCCAGATGCCCCTTCATCTGCTCCTTGGACCTCGGCGGCCTCAGTTTGCCCTTAGGAAGGGAGCCAGGATCAGTTAGTCCTTACAGTTTTCGGCAGACACCTGTTTTTATTGGCTGTTTCCTTGGCTACTTTGTTCATAGTCAAATAATTTTAAAAGTTCGGATATGAACAGAGTTGTCTAACAGCGGTGGGGCCCTTGGTCTTGAGTCGAGCGTGGGAGGTGCCTCGGGAGCGTTGTGACCCTGGAGTGCGGGGGGGTCTCTGCGGGGTCCACACACTCAGACCTAGCTAGCGCGTTGTCACACAATGCCACGGTCTTGGGTATGCGGGCTTAGAAGGCACACGATCTGGTGTAAAATGTCAACTTTGTGAACTCAGAACATACTCTTGGAGAAAGTCTGATGCTCTGTGTGAAGTGGGGGCTGAGCCCCAGCCCTCCACGCCCTGGGGAGCTCATTTCCACCAGCCCGCGGCTTCAGCGCTCTGTGATGCCTGGCTGCACAGGGACAAACCCAGCCCCATGGTCCTTTCCGGAGGGGAGTGAGTGTGAACACAGCTGCTGAGTAGAGAAGGTGGAAAGGAGCAAGTCCCGGCCAGCTGGCCACACTTGGGGAACCCACAGGGGGTTTGGCTCATGTAACTGTGACCCTGAACAGTGGGCCGCAGATCATAGAGGTGGGTGTCTGAGTCCCAGCAGTGGGTGTGGGAACTCCTGTTCGCCAGTGTCACAGGCTGGGAGCCTGAAACCGCCGGTGACTTGGTGACAGGCCCCAGCAGCTCTTTCCCGGATGACAGGCAGCCAGAACTCCGTGTGCCGTGACATCAGGTGCTATGTCCCCCGTATGTCGTGCAGGGGCAGGGTGGCCCTGTGCGCCCACGGAGCCCTGCCTCTTGTGAAAAGCACGCAAGAGATCGAAATGCCCCTGAGTAACCTTGGAGAACGGAGGGCCGGGGGTCCAGGAAAGACAGTCCTGTCTCCACCCAGCCCCCTGCCATGTTGTCCTGCCATGAGGGGTAACCGTGTGGCCTTTGGCTCTGACAGATCTGCAGCCTCATGCGAGGGGGGATAGCCGAGAGGGGCGGCGTCCGCGTGGGACATCGGATCATTGAAATCAACGGGCAGAGCGTGGTGGCCACGCCGCACGAGAAGATCGTCCACATCCTCTCCAACGCGGTGGGGGAGGTAGGAGCGGGGGCAGGGGGGCGGCCCCGTACCCAGGCCCCGTGCCTGCGCAGCCGCACACAGGACTCCCAGGCAGGGCCCTTGGTGGTCCGAAACCCCGCTCGATGAGCAGGACCGTCCGACTCGGGCCAGACGTCACCCGAGCAGCATCCAAGAGCAACCCTGGGAACAGGACCCAGTCTCTTCTGCATCATCCACTCCCCCTTTCAACTCTCACTCATGTGACTCCGCCCCCGCCCCCAGGCCACCCAAGGCCTGTCCATGTTCCCAGTTAACGCCACCACAGGCGCAGCGACACGGAAGTCTGATAGATGGAGCGGGCCTCCGGGGGCGGTCTACGGTCCTGCCTCCTCCGGTGGCCACGGCTGTGGCAGGACCCGGCCCCCCCACGGTCACAACCCACGGCCACTCTACTTGGGTCTTAAGGGGGTTTCCCCTTTTGCATTGGCTGGGAAAACAAAGCCTCCCGGGTCTTCACGACCCCCCCTGTGCCGCCCCGCACGTTTTAGAAAGCCCGTGGATTCCTCTCTTCCGGGAGGCCGCCTGGGTCGGGTCCCTGCAGGTGGTGGGGGGAGATCTTCAGACCCCGCCCCCGCGGTTATAGGTGCCATCTCCCCCAGGACAGGGGGGGCCCACGCCCACGCACACCCCCCGCAGCCTCAGGCCCGCTGACACTCGTCTCCCCCCGCAGATCCACATGAAGACGATGCCGGCCGCCATGTACAGACTGCTGACGGCCCAGGAGCAGCCCGTTTACATCTGAGGCCGAGCCCCCCCGCCCGGCGGCTTGCATGGAGGACTGTCCTCACTCGTGGTGTGTTTCTCGTGCTGCATCTGTGTGCCCACCGAGACCTTTCCCTCTCACGCCCAGCACCGGTTCTACACGGGAGAAGAATCCACAGACCTCTCTGCTCTCTCTCTCCAGTTTGCATTTTTTTTTAATGCCAGGAAAGTTTTGTATGCACGCCCTTGAGGATAGAGAGTAGCCAGTCCCCACCAGGTAGCTGTCCAGACCGTCCTGAAGGGGCCCCTGTGGAGAGTCCTCCCTTCTCCCACGAGGTACTCCCGGGGGCAGGGAAGGCGCAGAGTCAGCAGTGCCTACACTCCAGCTGCTGGTCTTGGCTCTGGGTAGGTCTGGCAGCAGAGGCCAACTGTGTCCTTCAGGGCTTGCCCTGCCCCCCACGGCGGACTCGGGGTGCCACACATCCCCGCCCGGAATTTCTGAGCCAACCTTCTGCCTCTTCTGTAGCTACTTTTAGTTTTGACATAATTGTGTTCTTAAATGTGAGCCGCCTCAGCCAGGGGTAGAAGGGAGACTGCCTGGACCAGGGCGCCGTCTTGGTGCAGAGAGCTCAGCAGGTCCGGGAGCAGCTCAGCTTCCTCAGGTGGTCCCAAGGTCACCCACCATCAGATCGACATGGCCGGTCGTCCCTTCCTCCCTCTCTGCCACACACGTACGTATGCCGTCTCTCTGGTGTGTTTGGCCCTCCCTCCTCCCACCGCCAGCGAGGCACACAGAGCCCCTGCAAAACCCACTTCGCCTCTCCACGAGGCAAGTGAGGCCTCCAGGGGCCGCTCAGCCCTGTCGGGAGAGACCCCCCACCCTCATGCCTGAGGCCTGGCCCCACCAGCGCCACCTTGACTCAGAGTCCTAGCGGACCCCCTCCGTGCCCCCACTCCACACCCACCCTGGGGGTCTCGGAAGGATGGACGGCTCCCCTCAAGGAGGACCCAGACGGTGTGGGGTCAGGCTCCCTGGCCCAAGGTAAGGCCCGCTGTCCTCCCGGCTCAGGGCCCCAGAGCAGGTTAAGAATGACCTCACACGAGGCCAAAGCAGCCCCCTGTGTGTTCTGGAAACATCAGCTTGCTGCCTCGTGGGTCTGAGAGAGCGTGCGGCGGTGGGGGAGGGGGAGGCAGCAGGTGCCTCATGCTGGGGGTCGGGCTCCGTTCATGCAGATGTTTTAGTGATCTTATTCTGAGCCGGTTTCCACTTACTCTTGGTCCAAAGAGCATTTTGTTCTCGTGTAGGTGGCTGTGGGTTGGTCTGGGTTTTGTTCGTTTCATTTTGTTCGTGACCTCATCAGAGACAGGGAAAGAGAAACGAATATATTTTGTAATATGAATAGAGTCCCTGCTCTCTGCACCTGGGATATTTATGTTGTGTCTGTGGAAACAGGAGTGCGGTGCGCACATGGTGGCCGGTACATATCTGTCGGATGGAGGGATCTCGGGGCGGGAGACACGTGAATATCAAAACCAGGAATAAGACACTGTTACCAGAGAACGGTGCGGGGTCTCCTGGGATTTCTGGGACTCAGGAACGCCGAATGTTCCAAAGGCGTCAGTGGCTGACCCGTCTGT
Source organism: Helogale parvula (assembly GCA_004023845.1). Classification (NCBI taxonomy): domain Eukaryota; kingdom Metazoa; phylum Chordata; class Mammalia; order Carnivora; family Herpestidae; genus Helogale; species Helogale parvula. The sequence goes on from PJEM01004713.1 coordinate 140,744, forward strand.
GTGTAGCAGGAACCCTCATAAAGCAGGGGCTGCCCCTCCCAGGGGAGCCGGTCAGGACCCCTGGGCTTCTTTTGAGGAGGCTCAGCTCCACCGAGGGCCTACCGCACAGCCAGAATCACGGCCCCCGGTTCTCAGTGTCCCAGACTGCAGCGTGTCTGGTAATACAGTCCGGCACTCAGGAGGCCTGGGTCCATCTTTCCTCTGCCAAAGAGAGTGGGTAAGACAGGAATAAGTGTTCGTGGCGGTGTTTGGGGCCTCAGGAGCCTGGGAAGATCACGGGAGGGGTTCGTGCCTGTCTGGGTCTAGGGTGACCAGTCGGGTGGCCTGTCCCCGATGGGCCGGCAGACCGAACTCCACCTGCACATCCCTGTGCCGCCTGCCAATGATTACAATGACGTTTCTGCACCCAAGGGAGAGGGGGGAGAGAACAGAACAGATTCTGCTACGGCACCAAAGTCTTGGAATGTCTGGCAAGTGGTGGAAAAGCCAATTTGGTAAGATCTCCTGGCAGACCAGCATATTTAGGGTGAGAATGAGGTTACTTCTCCACCACATACCTTCTGTTGGTCAGAGTGGCTCCTCACACCCAGACGGCGCACGGTCCTGGAGCTCAGCACAGGGTCTCCGGGCTGGAGTGTGTTCTGGGCCCTGCTCCCGTGGATGGAGCGAGTTCAGATCCCACACCCTTTGTTAACCAAAGGTGGGTGAGTAACTCGGTTTTTGAAAATCCCGTGGGATGTGGTGGTCTCCTCTGGCATCCCAGTCTATATTAGTTATATATGTAAATATCTAATCCCCCTGGGATGGGGACACTATGTACAGAGCACCTTCCCAAACAGGGCCCAGGCAAAAAGCCACTCTTGCTGCTTGGCTGGGACATGCTGGTGACTCTAGCCCTCCAGGTCCAGCCAGGATGCACCGCACTGCATCCTGTCTCTGCCTTCTCACACGGGAGCATTTCAGGGAGCCACCGTCAGCCTTGGGTTCAGGAGAGGAGGAAGCCCCCAGAGACCAAGGCCTGGAGTCCACTCCCGGACCAGAGCAGGCCCCTCGGGGCCTGGGGCCCGCCCCGGGCCACCGGACTCCGAGCCTCGGCCCGTGGGTCTGCTTTCCGGGCAGTGCCCATCGGCGCCAGCCTCAGAGAGTCCCAGAGTCAACGACTACCTCCCCCATGGCTCCTGCCACCCTGAGGCCCCCACCCGCACGCGGCCTCCCCCGCTGCACGCTGAGGAGACCCATCCGCAAGCCCTTCCTGGGTCCCAGACCCGCTGGTGTGGCTGCTACCAATGTTTACATCCGAGGGCCGCCTCCTCCTAGATATGTTTCCTCTCCCACTTGCGAGGCCGCTGGCTGGTTTGGGCCACCTGGAGCACACCACCCGATTCTTCGTCCCCCTCCGTCCCGGCGGTGCGTGAGGACCACGTGGGAAGGAAATTTCTTGTACATAGCCAGCACAGCCCCTGGAGTCTGAACTTGTACTATTGTTCTGTAAAGAGGGTGAGATAGAGCTTATTGTAAAGCTTGGGACAAGTAGAGTATTGTATTTGTAACTATATGGTTCTTTGTATACACAAAACTCAATGATCTCTATATATAAATATAAATTATATAAATAAAATATATATACACGTGAGCCTGGAATGTTGGCACCACACACCCACTGAATGTACTTCCTCTGACAGTCTGGTCACCGGCCCCGCCCCCCCTTCCTCTGTACCGTTTTGGGGGTTGTGATGTATTTAATGTGTTCTCTCTTTATTTAACTGAACGCTGATGTCTGTAAGAGTCGCTGCAACAATAAACCAGAACTTCACCTGTTGGCCCAGCGTCCTGTGGCTGCGGGGGAGGGACGGGACGCCAGGGAAGGGAAAGACGATGGCGTCTGGCTCCCTGCAGGCCCCCACCTGGCCTTCCTGTCGGGCCAGCACCAGGTGGGAGCAGCAGGGGCGGGCCTACTGTGCCACCTCTCCGCAAGCCCCCTGGAGGCGCACTGTCCCCTGTGGGCGGTGTCCCTGCCCCTGGGTGGCACCTCACACGTGCCCCGCTCGCATGCTCTCTGCCACAGCTGCACAACTAGAGAAGAAAATTCCACTCACCCATCCCGCCACACATGGATCCTTCCTTCTAGTCTTTTCTCTAGAATCTCCCCTTACACGGTGATCCTCCAGGCCGGCTTCCTCATCTGCCGGAGGGCGTGTAGCTCACGGGGACCGCGACACGGTCAGCCAACGCCTTCAGAGCCTTTGGGATCACGTGGCTCACGGAAGGGCCCAGAAAGTGCAGGCCGCTCGCCCCTGGGCCCCGCACCCGAGGCAGCGGCCACGGCTCAGGAAGGCCCTGGAGAACACAGGCGCTGGCTGGCAGAGCGGCCTAAACTGATGTATTTGATTTCTTCCCGCAAATGCACTTTTAAATTCCTGGTTTAAAAAAAAAAAAAAACACCTCTGGAAGCTCAGGGTGTAAATTTTTAAACGTTAAAAATAGGACCCTCCTACCCATACAGGATGAACACGTGTCAGATTTATTAACATGAATGACAAAACAAGTGAGGCGGTAACGCTGTCCGAAGAGCATCATTTTGAGGCACCAAGCGTTTGTAGACGTTTAACAAGGGATGGTGACGTCAGGTGCGAGGCAGGCTGTACCTGGCCCGTGCCCTTTAACGCACTCTACCCTTTGGGCCATCTGGTCTACCCAGCAGCCATCATTCGTATGTCTAGTTGGGGGCAGAGGGAGGGTGGCTGGAGGGGGTTCAGTGGGGTGCAGAAAGGGAAAGGGCACGTTCACACCATCCTTCACCAGAGTGGAGCAACCCAACCGTCTACGGAGACACAAATGAATAATCAATATAAATATCATGGAATATCAAACAGCCTTACTAAAGGAAAGAAACTGACACACACTACAACATGGCTGATGCTTGAAGACATTATGCTGAGTGACACAAGCCAGACCCAAAGTGACAACTACTGTAGGACTTTAATGAGGCACCTAGAGCAGATTCACAGACACAGAACAGTGGTTGCTGGGGGTTGGGGGGGGGGAGGGCAGAATAGGGGGTTATCATTTGGTGGATGTAGGATTTCAGTTTGGGAAGATGGGAAAAGCTCTGGGCATAGACAGTGGGCGTGGCTGCACCACCCCAAGAACAGACAGCATTCCCCAGAACTTTAAAGATGGTTAAAATGGTGAAACTTTGTTGTGTGTGTCTTACCATGGTTTTTCTCAAGAGTAAAACATGGGCTGGGTTCGGAGGTAGTTTTTATATGGGAGGGCCAGGAAAGGCCGCACTGAGGGGGTGTGGGAGGTCCCTGTGGGGATGTGGGAGGTCCCTGTGGGTGTCTAGGGGATGAGTGTTCCACGCTGAAGGGACAGCACAAACAAAGGCCCTGAGGCCACATCTTGCAGGGAGTGTTGGAGGCAGTGCTAGCAGGCCAGTGTGGCTAGAGCTGAGGGGGGAGGGGGGAGGCAGCACAGAGCTGGAGGTGAACTCAGCAGGGTGAGGAGGAGAGGGATAGATGTAGACAGGTGAAAAAAATCTCTGGTGCTGCAATGCAAACACACACACACACACACACAGAGCACCCCTAATTGTTTCCACACAAACCCACACACACAGCTCGCACTCATCACCTCCTTTGAGCTCCCATCCCAAAACCACCCCTTTTTAAGAGAACCCGCTTGGCAGGAGCTGGGGTTTGGCGCCCTCTGGTGGAAAAGCCTGAGAAATGCCTCCTCCAGACAACCACCAGCAATACCAGATGGTGGTGAGTGAAGGAGGAATTTTAGCCTCCAGTCCCAGGCCCGTCTCTTCCAGACAAGGAGTAGAACTTGCTGGAAGCCACACAGGGCACTAGAGCCTTGCTCCCTGACAGCTACTGGTGGAGAGAGGGGGTCCTCACCTTTCTACTGGCCAGGCCTGGAGAATCCTGGAGACACTCCTGGGAGCACAGTGCTGTGACTTCGGCCTGGGGGCCACCTCTGGAGGCTTGGTAATCTCACCAGCTGCCTAGCTACGTTGCAGATCTCTTTCCCCTCCACTGAATACTTTCCGATGGGCAAGGGCCAAATTTTTCTCCACTTTCTAGTCATGGTGGCTTACAATCAGAAGAGTCACAGACAAGGATTCAAATTACAGCTCCGTATTACATTAATTATCGTCTTCCGGGGCAAGTTAATTAACCAACCTGAGCTGTCCAATGGGCACAGCGTGTCCCCTTGAAGCATCTCCAAGTACAGAGATGTGCCAAGTTCAGAACTAGTCCTGGGGGGCAAGTGTCAGGGAACTCTTCTCAGAGGAGGTGATGTCTCTGCAGGGTTTTGAAGGTGCTGTAGGAGTTTCCCAGGTGCCACGGCTGGAGGGAACATTCCATGCGAAGGCACAGGAACCTGGAAGAACATGAAGAGAAGGTCCAGAAGCATCAGTGCCCCAGAAACATAGTGTGGCGGCTTTCCACCACATCAGCTTAGCTAAGCGGGGTGCTGTCATGGCTCCCAGTGTCGCTGGGCGGCTGGCGGCCCCTGCTGGCTCGGGCACAGCCCACCCGGCGGCGCCTCCATTCCTCCTTTGGCTTCTGAGACCCGGACCAGGTATGCGTGCAGCCAGCTCCTCTGGCAGGTCACCACATCATTGAGGTGGGAGGTGACAGGCTCAGTGTCACCCTGTGCCCACGGTTTCCAGTCTGTCCTTGCCCCTCCCCACCCCCCCCACCCCTTCCCGGCCCCGTCCACATCTACTTTTCTCCAGCCGGCCCTGCCCGCCCAGAGGCACGGCCTTCCCCGGACTCCTTCACCAGCTCCCACAGCCACACGTGGCCTGACGGCCACAGCATATGCCTGCGACACAGCCCTCAGTGATCAAACCCAAACAGAGACGGAGAAGAGGGATGAGGCTCAGTCTGGGGATGAGCACAGAATGCTCTGGAAAGCCTGCTCCACACCTTCAACTCTGTTTCCCTGCAGGTCCTTCTGGCTGAGAATGCACAGCTCCTGGGTGCTGCACCCACCCCTGAACTGTGTAGGACAGAAGTCATTCTCTGTGTCATGGGGTCTGTGGCCGTGGGGACATTTCCAGCTCCACAAGGCTGCCATGAAGAGCTCTGGAGCCAGAAGAACTACCCCAGCCCCCGGGGTCGGAGAGCTGCCCCCTCCCCATCCCTGGGCACACCTGGATCCTCACAGACCATCCCCATTTTGCTGCAAGGAAACTGAGGCTCAGAGACCCAAGAGGAGACTCAGCCCGAAGACACACAGCTGCAAAACAGTAATGGGTGTCTCCAGTCCGGGGGGTTAGGGATCAGACTTCCAGTCCCAGCCACATCCTAAGAGGACACCAGAAGGAAAGTAGGGTGGCCTTGTGTGCTAGGGCGGGGTAAGAGAGCGGCTTTCTCCCGATGTCCCCAAACTCACTCCTTGTCTTGGCTCCAGCCTGGCCGGGCTTCCTCGCAGGTCAAGAACGTGGCGGATGGGGAAGGATGGGCTGTTCGTGGCTTTCGAGGGCCCCAACGACCCACAGGGCTTCAGAGGACACCATGCGCCTGGCTTTCCTCCGGACATCCAGGGGGGAGGGGGTGCCCGCGGCGGGCGGTAGCTTGTCATCGCCCTCGAGAATGCACTGCTCAATTTTCAGAGTTTTGTTGTTAAATACAATCATTACCAATTAATGAACCTGTTTAAAAGCAAAGGTAATAAGTAATCAGAACTCAAGCACGACCTGATCTCTTACTACGTTTCACCGTTAATCCATGCTCTTCCATTTTTGCATCGTCTGTACGCTGGCCAACACCAGCTACTGGGCAGAAGCACGTCTCTTTGTAAGGGATCTCGGTGACATGACACAGATTGCTTGCGACTGGCCGTGAGCGGGGGCGGGGATGTCCTCTCGGATATGAGCAAACTTGATCTATGGTATTCTTGATCATCTAGAATTAAAGCGTTGGAGGAAATGTGAATACTACAAATCAAATTTAAAACTTTTGTGTCTGCAGCCACTAAACAGAACAGAAACAGGAGGAAAGTCTTTCCACATCCAACCAATCATTAGCCAATTCGGCACAGAAGTCACTTGCAACATGCACTGACAGGGACATTGTGACACACTCTCCGTAGTTTAGTTTTGTCTTCCTCATTAACATAAGCAAAAACGTCGGCAGGGAGCGCCTGAGTGGCTCAGTCGACTGAGGGTTGAGGGTCAACTCCTGATTTCGACCCAGGTAACGATCCCAAGGTGTGGGACCGAGCCGCACATCAGGCTCTACACTCAGCTTGGAGCCTGCTTAAGACAGTCCAATTCCCTCTCTC